>NW_004624767.1:15246299-15327953 GCF_000247695.1 Heterocephalus glaber | reverse complement strand
ATCATCCCCAAGGAATTAAAAGAATCAGACCACAGTAATATATGTGCACCCATGTTCATAGCAGCATAGTTTGTAATAGCTAAAACTTGGAAACAGCCCAATTGCCCATCAACTGGAGACTGGATAAAGAAAATGTGGGATTTTTAAAAAATGAAATGGAGTACTACTCAGCCATAAAAAATGAAAAATTAGAGACATTTATAGCTAACTGGATGCACATTGAGGTGATACTCTTGAGTGAAATAAATAGAACACATATGTGTAAATACCGAATAGTTTCTCTAGTGTGAGAAACTGAAAATGTAAATAAGGACTAAAAGGTATAATAGATAATGTGAAATAGGAAGAAAAGGGGCAAAAGGGAAGGAGAAGTGGGAAGGGGAGGGGAAAAAAAGGAGGGAATAGAGAAAATGAAAAACTGGAAACAAAGTCTTTGTAAATAGGGAGGGATAGATGGCTTGAAGGGAGGGCAGGGGAATGGGGAAAAAATAAGAACCAAGAGAGATTATATAAAGGTGCAAATTTCCAATGATGGATGTTATTATGTTGTATACCTAAAATGCACCAATAAAATAAAATTTTTAAAAAAGGTGCAGAGGGAACACAGACCTGAGGGGGTGTTGCTCCCTACCAGACCCAGGTCCAGGGGTGAGTGTACTCATGTGTCTGCAGACAGATGTATGAAACTGAATGCACACACACACATATACATACACACATGTTCATAAGGATGCCTATCTCCACATGTCTGTGCCTGTGTCTCCACATGTGATGTGTGTATCCATGCAAGTATGTGCATCCACATATGTCTGGCCTGTGTCTCCACACGTTTGTGTGCCTGCCCATGTGTGTGTCTGTAGTGCATGTCTATAACACTCTCCTCTCCGTGTGGCACCCAGACCAGGCCAGGGTGTATTATTTCTAATCTGCTACTTATCCACCTTGACCATGACCGAGCTTGGAAAATAGCATTGCCGCTAGGAACATGCCAGCTGGGTTTTCAAAGCACAGGGCTTTCCCCTGCCCAATGGTGACTGGGTCCACCTGAAAACCCACACAAAGCACCCTTATTCCAAGCCCCCAGGCAGGGACATCTGCCTCATGGCCACTACCCAAAAGAAAACAAAGCCACGCAGACTGGAGGTCCAGGATACACATTCCCAAGAGGCCAGCAGCCTGACCGGACTGTGACCTGCATGTTCGGAGAGACCATCATCCTCACATGTCATGACCTAAAGAAACTTGAGGGTAAAATTCAATCCTTTTCATCCCAGCAGGAGCTGATGGCCAGCTCCAGGTGCGCTTGCTGGCCTCAGACTTTAGAACATCTCCCACTAGCTACTGAGGAGGCTGCCAGTAGCCCATGTCCCAACCCCAGCAAAGCATCCCACAGCTATCCTTGGCCATCATACAGCTTTGAAAGTGGGAGACAGAAAATGTAGTGGGAGGAGCTGCCAGGCCAGGCTCTGACAGCTCAGTGAAGCAGGGGGATGGGGGGACCTAGGTGCTTGAGCGGTGGCCCCTCAACCCTGTGAAGCTGCATGGAGCCCCCTTCCTCCCTCCCACCCTCGAAGTCACACAATGACACGCTTCAATGGCGCACAGCCGGGGCCTCTGGTTTTCGTTCTGTGTGACCTGGGGAGGCCAAGAACGTGATCAGAGCTGTCTGAATGCAGTGCCCTGGGGAGATTACTCAGGCACCTGCCCAGCCCCCTCCCCAGGCCCCTGCCCAGCGATGCTCCACTCAGGCAGCCCACTTGTCCAGGCAGACAGCTGGTGGGCCCAGCGGAGCCGTGCCCCACAGCCCTGGGGCCCCACCAGGCTCATCCTCTTATCCCCACGACTTCCCTGGGCAGCCCCCGGGTGCCCCACTGGAAAGCGGGTGCCAGGGCAGCCTGCTCAGTCAGCCCCACTCTGTTATGTCAGCTGTTACCCTGTGCTTAAAATAAGGCGCTCCAGCTGGCCAGGGTCAGATGTAAAAACAAGGACCTAACAAAACCCGGCCCCTCAGCTACCCTGAACTGGAGACCCCCACCGAACGTGGCACTTACTGACAAGGCTCTCTCCAGCCCTCGGGCAGAGCATAAAGGAAACACCTGTCCCCACGGCCGGCACACTCTAATCCCACTAAACCCCAGTGCAGAAGCTGAAGGGCCCCACAGCAGGCACCCCCGCCCCAGGTCTGACTTTTGTCCTGGGCCTAAGGGAAGACGATGGCAAGGAAAGCAGGAGAGAAAAACAGGAAGTGCCAGGGAGCTGAGTCCGCCTCATGCAGACATGCTTTCCAGCCAGTCCTTCAAGGCCAAGAACAAAGTGCCCGTGGGACTATGAGCAGCCTGGGTATACATGAAGGCTGCCTACCCTACCCAGAGCCCTCCACCCCTATAGGGCTGTCACTCGCCAGAAGGATGGGGGGCTCCTGCGTCAGCTCCAGAAAGCCCTTTCTGCTGACACAGGTGCTCCACAGTTACACTATCTTGGACCTGGGCCCCCAAAGAGACAGCAGCACCCCATGTTCAACCCCAATGGTGCCTGCGCTGGAACCCAGGCTGACACCAGCTCTCATTACCAACCTGGAGCTGATCATCACAATTTCTGAAAAGACGAAGAAAAGAGAAGGGGGTGAGATGGGGAAAGCAGAGAATGTGAGACCACTGAGGACCTGATGGTCTCGGGAGAGGGACCTGGAAACCACGCACACAAGCACACATGTGCCGTGACACACATGCCCTGCACACCAGGTGCTGGAAGGGCAGTCTGGGGCCTATGCAGGTCCTAGGGTTCCCAGCTACCTGCCTCTCCCCAGAGGGATGGGACATCCCAGCACCTCCCCTATTCCCTTGGCCAGCGGTATGGACCTTTTAGACAGGAAGTGGGCCCAGGTACTTCTAGGAGGGCAGGTCTAGGAGATGCTGGCCAGTCTACAGAGTACAGGGCCCAAGCACATGACCCTGTGCTGACAGCTGCCCTGCCCACACACCCAGCCCAGCAACAGTGAGGCCTGCTATAAGTGGGCACTGGAGGGGTCATACCAGCCAGGCCTCTCCCTGGGCTATTGCACAGAGCCTGTACGTGTATTTTCTAAGATGCTGTACTGACCCCCACTTCATGCCCTAAAATATCACATGTATAACTGGAAAATAGGAACAGCCTCCAAACAAGTGGTCAGGGCCCAGACCCAGCCAATCAAGCAGGGCGGGGGTGTGGGGACCCAGAGAGACTCTCAAGCCAGGGCTTCCATCTGGCCATTAGGGGGGTCTCCTGGGGCCATGAAGCCCTGCCATCATGTAAAGCAGGGCCCCTCCCCTTTTCCTTCAGGCAATGTACTCACACTCTTATGGACACAGGAGCACCTGGGAGACATGAACGAAAGTACCATGATGGAGAAGGGATTAGGAGCAGGATAACCCCCACCTCCCATCCCACTCCTCAAGCCCACGTGGGCTGTGGCCTTTGGTCTGCACAGCCACCCAAAGGACAGACCTTGCCCTCAGTTCTGGGTCCTCACACAGAGGACTGGGTTATATGTCCTTTGGGGAGGTCCCACCTGTCTTGCACACTTTCTTCCTGTTCCTGTCCAGGCTCCTCTTGCCCCATTTGCCCTGGACTCATGCGATGGAGACAGCAATCCTGGCCCACAGCAGACAACCCAAGGCCAGGTACTGCTTCCCAGGGGGCATCTTGTCACAGAGCGTGATCTCCTGGAGACCCCACTGCACATAGGACCCCATGTGCTCAGGGAAGGTCAAGTTATGGCTGTGGATACTGTTTACATGGCTCTGCTGAGTCCATATAAAGTTCTCCACATAAGCAGCTGCCTCTGGGGCATGCTGGTGGCTGACCCAAGTCCACTCCCCCAAGCTAGAGGTTGCAGAGGGTCCAGCTTTGAATAATGTAAATAATGTCCATAGTGGTGAGGACACCCTGCCATGCTGCCTCCACCCCAGCTCCCGACTCAGCTGTCTGGGGCCCACAGAGGTGCTATATCTCACAGTGGGAGTCAGGTGACTGTCCCTAGGCTGCCATGTCCACCCTTCACAGTTGAGAAGACCATACAGGGGAGGCAGCAGCTGCTCTGGGTCAAGGAGTCCCAAATTGTGTAACAACCACATACACTGAGATTGAAGCAGCTGCATACACTGGGACAATGAAGAACCCAAATACCCATGGCAGATGCAAAGTATCCCATGGGGCTGGCATCCTGGATTCAGTAGAAGACCTCTTATTCTGGAGCACACACTGGCCAAGGTTCACAGACCCCTGCATTAAAACATCTTATGACGGGTGCTATGGGTTGAACTGAGTCAACCCCAGCCCCTAGACCTGGGATGGTGACCATTTGGAAATAGGGCCTTTGCAGACATGAACAACATAGGCTCCAGCCTGACTCAGGAAAATTCCCACATGAGTATATTTACATACCGAGAGAAAACAGTGATGCTAATGAGACAGAGTGGAAATGACTGGGCAATCCAGGGAAGACATATGGGAACTGTGTGGACTTCTACTAAGTGCACTGTAAGTCCGAAGTCAGATCAAACTTGAAACACCCAAAAAGAAAAGAGATCGGTTAGAGAACCAAAATCCCCACAGCCATACCGGGCACCTCAAAGACGGAAACAACTGTAACTTAGATGCCAGTTTAAAAGCATCAGCTACCGCTGTCTTAGAAGTCACCTGGCTGAATAAATAGTTCAGAATGGGCATGGCCAACTTTCCCTGGAGGGCAGAGAGTACGCGCTGAGGCTCTTTAGGCCACCATCTCTGCCCTGATGTGAAAGCGGCAGAGTTGCCAGAGACAACACGTTCATGAGTGCACGTGGATAAAAGCTAATAAAATTTATTTACACAAACAGGCAGCCAGGCTGAGTTGAGTTTCACAGACCCCTGGGTTCAAGCATCCTCTGATGAAAGCTATGGGTTGAATTGAGTCACTTCCAACCCCCAGGACCTTAGAGTATAACCGTATTTGGAAATGGGGCCTTTGCAGATGCAAGATAAGAGTAAGCCTCCATCCAGCATGACTGGTGTTCTTATCACAGGGGACATTTGGACACAAAAACATGTAGGGAGGACTCCAGGTAAGGATGAAGGGGGTGGGGGTAGGGGGCTGGTGCATCTGCAAGCCCAGGAGCCCCAGAGGTCACCAGCAGACTCCCCAGACACCAGGCACAGGCCTGAATAATCTCGTCACTCACAGCCTCAGGAGGACTAGCACTGCCTTGCCCCACCTCAGACTTCAGCCTTCAGAATGTAAGAGAGAAATGTCTCTGGTTTAAGCTACCTTGTCTATACTTCTTTTTTACACAACCCCAGCAGACTCATACAACTGCCATCACAAAAGTGAATGCCAGTAGCTGTGGCCTCGACAGCCCTTTGTGCAGGACCAGATACCAGGTGGACACTCATGCGTTTGTATGTTTAGTTTCTAAACATAGGCTCCAGAGCAGATATTTGAGGCCCGTCCAGCTCTGCTGAGGGCTCCAGGGAGTGTCCCCGAATCTTAGATGACAACTAGGGCAGCCTCAGACCATGCTCTGCCCTCCTGGGACAAGGCATCCAGTGCCAAATCCCACCATGCCCTTCTCAGCCCCCCACAGGCCAAGCAGACCACAGCACCCCAATAGCCAACCAGCACCTTCTCTAACAAACTGATCAGAGAGGGCATTCAGAGCCCTGCCCAGCATCAGCCACTCCTAATCGTGGGCTCAGTGGTATATGTTGATGAGAATGCTCATCTTGGAGGGAAGGAAGGCAGCTCGGCACTTCAGTAAATGTTTAGAAATCCATCAACACCCTAAGGCCAGGGCCCAGCCAAAAGGTCACCTCTCAATGGCCCTGAGTCCTAAGGACCCTACCTGCTCCAATGGCAGTCCTGGGCCCTACATTCCCCTCTGCTCCACATAGAACTAGATGGAGTGAGTGAGGGACCTTCCCACAAGCTCTAGGGAGTGACCCCACATCCTGCTGAGCAAGCTGTGCCAGGCCATTCAGTGCCCTGGGGCTGTGCACAGAGCTGGAGCACTAAGTCTATCTGTTCTTAAAGCCCAGCCAGAGGGACTCCAGGCAGATGGAACTTGGGTGTGACCTGCATGCATACAGTGCCCTGAGGGTCCAGACCTGAAGCCTATATCCTGCTCTCCACACTCAATTTGGACACTGAGCCCAATATATACAGTAGGTGCTTAATAAATATTTGCTGGCAGAACAATGTCCCGAGGAGAGAGAACATCTCCTAAGAGGGCCCTGGAACCAAGGAGGAAGAAAGTGACAGCATGGGGCAAACCACTGGGCAGGAAGTTATCCCGCAGTGACCCGCGAGGGATGGAGCGCTGCCAGCTGTAGGATCTCTGGTAGCAGGGGGTGTGGACCACGTAGGGAACCAGACCTTGGGTTTGTTAATGGAAAACCTGAGCCGTCCGCTGGTCCCTGACCTTGGGTACAGTGACTCAGCCTTTGGGAGCCTCCTTTCTTCCCTGCAAACAAGTCTTTAGGGAGAAGGTCAGAGCACGCACACATGACGGATCCTGGTAAGTGGCTGCAGTGGCCAGTATAGAACTGATACCCTCCTAGCAGACACAGGATTCAGGATCAAATACAGTCCGGGTGACACCCAGCCAGACATAGGCTGAGGCCAGTGCTATAGCAATACAACACAATACCAAACATAGCATGAACTCTGTACAAACACTAGTGCTACAGCAGATTCAGCACAGTGCCTACAGCACAAAACCAAACACGACACAAACACCAACACAGTACCAAACATGACACCATGTCGGGAATTGTACTTATGCCAGTAAGGGGCATTCATGGCATTAAAGAGTGTGGACAGCAGAAGCTGGAAACATGGGCCTCTCAGGGAGCATGTTGAGTGAGAACAAGGACCGGGACCTGGTGGAGCTGAGGACAGGCCCTGACCTTGTTCTGTGGAGAGGGATATCCACCAAGGGCCATCACAGGGGCCCAGAGGGTCCCCACAGGATTTCACTTTGCTGCTAGGAAACTGAGGCCTGTGGAGGGGGGATGCATAAAGCCCAGGCAGTGCAGTATCCAGCTGGTGGAGGGAGGGTGGGTCACTGTGGCGGGCCGGGGCTGAGGGAGCCTCTGCAGCAAGGGGAGGAAGCCGTAAGCAATGACCTCATCCCCCAGGCCTCCGCCCCAGCACACGGTTCCCAACCACAGGCATCGCAGGACAATTCCCTGGTATGCTCGCTACCAGAAGGCACAGGGCGTGCACGTTTGTATTGTGCTTTTCAGTGCTCCTTGCTTTGTGCAGGATTTGAAACATTTTTTTAAAAGCTGCGATTACAGAGACAAAAACCAGCCCTTCACCTGGGCCAGGGCAGAATTTCTTACTACAGGGAAAGGGGGGAGAGTTTGTGCTGACAGTCCGTTTGGGAGCAAAACAGAGTTCCCAAAGGAGAATTTGGTCACATGGGCGCACACGTATACCCGTGTACGGCAGACACGTAAACACACGCACAGTGATCTCCTGAACAGGACACTATGTGCACATGTGTGTATACTACATCTACACAAACACAGGAACACATGCAGCCTCTGGATTTCAGAAACCAGGTTAGGACTCCCTCCCTGGGAAGTCACAACTGGGTCTCAGGGCCCCGCAGACCTCAAAGGCGCCTGTTCCAAGAACAGGGCCAGACCTGGCTGAGATGAGATTCTTGCTAAAATGGCTTTTTCAGGCCCACCAAATATCCCTGTTTCAGCAGAATGCTTAATCCCTCTGAAGCCGCCCTGGGGCTTCCTTAACCCCGGCTGAGATAACAGCTTCCTGGCACCAGAAGCCAGGCGCAGCCCAAGAAGGAAAAACACTGGGTCCCAGGGACACGTCCTCAAGAAGCTGTTTTTCCCCATCTGCACATCATGCTCTCCGAACCCGCGCAGCACTCACACTGGGCCCCTGTGGGGCGCCCGCTGCTGTGGTTAGGGCTCTCGTTCTCCCCAGGAGCTGCATGTGACAAGAGCGCCTCCTGGTGGTCCATGGCCAGTGGAGGCTGCCTTGAGAACTCCGCCAGCCTTTACTCCTGAAGCCCACCATGCCACCCCACCCGCTGCCCCCTTGCTGGATCTGGGGCCTGAAAGCCCTAACTATGACTATTACTTCTTTTTCTTCTTTTCTATTTTTGATTTTGGAGACAGGGTCTCACTACATAGTCCAGGCTGGCCTCAGAATTGCAGTGATTCCCCTGCCTCAGCCTCCCAAGTATACACCATCACACCTGGTGAGATCCCAACTTACTTTTGCCCACTGAGGGTCCTGTGCTTGTCAGCCCTGGAGAACATGAGTGGCGGGATCTCTGCCTGCCTGGCCCCAGAACAGTGTGGCTCCTTCTCACCCTGGGGAAGCCTTCACTGTTCTGCAGGCCCCCACACCTCCCTCCCAGTCTGCCATCATGGATGAGTCCACAGCTGCCTTATTCCTGCTGTCCCCAGTGCCATCTGTGGCTATGACTATGGAGTAAGTGGCTGGACACAGTGAATTCAGACCCACCTGGGAGGAACAACCTCCCCAAACATGGTAACATAGCAGGAAAGGCAGGTCTGAGGCCTTCTCCGACCCCATTTTACAGGCGGGAAAACTGAGGCCCAGGATCACACAGCAACTTGGGGTGTCCTGGTGGGGCAGCTCTGATAGTTGGGCTTAAAGGAGGAATGCCCAAACCTAGAAACACCATTCAGGGCAGGCAGGGTGTGTGTGGATGCAGTGAGGTCTGCCCCCGAGAAGTGTGGGGTGATATCAGGAAAACGTGTGCCCCACCTGTAGAGCCCCACCCTCAAACTGTTGAGAAAAAAGTGGGTTTCTGGGAGGGAGGGCGTACGGGAGCTGACCAGAAGCCAGCCTTATAAGAGGCCAGAGAAACAGCCAGGTGGTGGCAAGCTGGGAGGGAGAGAGGGAGAGAGAGGTGATGGCAGAGTCTGGAGGGATTTGTGCCTGAATGCCTGGCACTTTGAGGGCCACAAAAGAGAAGTTGGAGTTTATCCCAGTACCACAAGGATCTCCTGGAATGATGTGATTTTTGTTTTAGAAAGTGTCTCCCTGGCTGTTTGTGTGGGAAGGGTGCTTAGCAAGCTGAGAAGGAGACAAAGGAGATGAAGGAGGCAGAGTTGCTGCCCTCACAGGGTAATAAAGGGCCGTTTCTTGGGATGCATTTGAGGGGTGAGGGAGTTTCACCTAGGGCCAAGAGCTGCTCCACTGGCACTTGCAGCCCCAGGCAGGGAAGCCTCTGTGGGACCCTGAGAGCTGTCCTGACACCAACCACCAGGTGGCACGAGGACCCCAGAGATGCAGGGCTGAGTGAGAGAGAACACCATGTGGCGGTAGGAGCTTTTGGAGGGAGTGACAGCCACCTCAGATCCAAGCTAGCACATGAGGAGCAGAACAGGCATGACACACAGCCACACTGGTGAACACATGTAGACACAGTGACGTGTGAAAACATGTATCCACACATAAACATACACATGCACTCAGTTACATATATACTTGCATGTATACATGGTCACATATACACATTCCCACACACACGAGCACACATACGTGCACAGATGTGCACATGGGCACCCCCCAGGGGAATACTCTGGCAGCTGATCCTGGGAACCACAGGGCACCCTCAGCCCCAGGCCAGGGTCCCCACAGACCTGGCCTCCACGGAGGAACCAGAAAAAGAAGGTCTGGCCTGCTCCTCTCACAGCAGACACATCCCCAGGCACCAGCCAGTGCATGATGTCCCCTCTCAGGAGACACAGCCAGCAACCTGGCAATCATCAGAGAGTCGGATCTGTGAGTGGGGGACATGCTGACCCTGGAGAGGTGCTGTGGGGATACCATGGTACACGCAACCTCTGCCTCCCTGAGCAGGAAAGAAAATGATGGCCCTGACTTGGCAAAGATGATGCTGAGAGGACCCACAGAGCCTCTTCCTGTTGTGCACAAAAGACACTGAACACCAAAAAGATATGTGGGTGTGGTCTGACAGGATAGGAAATGTCAGGGTACTAGGACCAAGACAGTTATCCCAGGAAAAAAGGTAGGACGGTCATGACATGCAGGGGAGATGCTGGGTAGGATGTGACATCATCACATCAAAACCACACAGATCTGGGCTTGGACCACAGTTCCCACACATGAAAACACAATCCTGTGCCCAGCAGCCAGGATGTTCTTTCCAGAAAAGCATGAGGCTGACCTGCCCTTAAAACCAAGTGTCTATAGGTATTGGATGTCACCTGTCCAGCACACTCAGCAAAGGGGAAGTGACCGCATGTGCTGACAGAGATCCTTCTTGGGCACTCAGAGAGCCTGTGATCAGGCCACTCTGCAAGGTGGGAGGTGGAAAATTGGATTGCCAGCCTTGTTCTACCTGGTAATCCCCAAGGATGAGAGGAAGAAACACAAAAGGCACAGGCAGAATGATGCTGGCCTCAGCCCTGCCAGGGCCCTGCCTGCCTGAATCACACTCTGGCAGTTCCCCCGTAGACCCTGTGTTCCCCAGACATGCTGGTTCTCTGCACCCCTTTTCAACAGCCTCACAGCCACCCATGTTAGCGTTGGGTTTCCTACTGGCCTGTGAGCTGCACAGGGCAGGGATGCTCTCTGTTTTGTCACCAGCATAGTGGTGAGTTGCGGTTTCATTCACCCTCATGGTTACTGGCCCAGGCTCTCAGCCTCCTTGCCAGAGTGGGCCCCATCCTTGGTTGTATGAGACCCAGGGATCTTTCCTAGGGCCTGTCTCAGGGGCTCACAGCCAGCTGGGAAAACAGTTAAACCCCACTCTCAGCTGTAGAGGCAGGGGGCCAGAGCAAGGGACAATTGGGGATTTCAGTCCTCAAATGGACTGCACACTCAAGGGCCAGGGACGCAGTACAGGGTGGCCTGTCCAAGCCTCACTCACAGGGAGGGAAGTGCCCAGGGCTGTGCACTGAGGCAGGCATGCCCCAGGCTGGGGGTCCTGTAGGATGATGCTGCAAGATGTGACACTAGTCTGGGTGCCTCCTGGGATGATGGAGGACCCTCCAGGCCATGGTGTGGGTGACAGAGTTGGGACACCTGCGGGGTCCATTTGCCAGTGATAACACAAGCAGGAGTCACTTTGCCCCAGGACCCTACCTGCACCCCAGCTCCACCATCCTTCCTCTCCTCCCTTCCACACCAGCCCAAAAGACCCCCCTCAGAAAGTCCTCCAGGGTCACAAGCTCCAGGCCCCTCCCACTCCTTGGCTTCCTCATCTGCCACAAGCTGGGCCTGAGTGGCCTGGCAGGTGTGGAGCTGGGGAGGTGCCCACACCTCTAGCCCAGCTCCAGGCAAGGCTGGTGAGAGGGTGGGGCAGCCCCGCTCCAACTTAGGGTAGCTGTGACACTAGTTACAACCCCAAGCACCTACATACCATCCAGAAGAGGGTCCCAGTGGCCAGAGCTGCATACTGCTCGATGGTGGACAGCACACTGAAGATGAGGCAGGCCAGGACGATAAGGAAGCTGTAAGACAGGAGGTGATAGAGGTCAGCATCCTGGCTGCCTATCCATCTCAAGTCACAGCTGAGGACAGCTCCCACCCTGAGGCACCCCCCAGGCATAAGATCTTAAAGCTGCCAAAATCCCATTGCTGGTGAGTAGACACTCAGTTGTGAGGTCCACAGGATGAAGGCTGTCCAGGCATCACAAGGAAGGGCCCCCCAAAATACGGTACTGCATTGCCAGACCCCTATTGCCACCTACTGTGTGACTGTGTCCCAACAGGGAAATCCACAGGAGCGGAAGGCAGCTGGAGGATCACAGGGTGTGAAGGTCCAGAGTCTTCCTTGTTGTGACTACACATTTTGACTCAGATGTGGAGGTATGCACTTCACACAAGGGAACCTTGGTGTGTGATTATATCTCAATAAAGCTGTTTTAATAAATTGCTTCCAGAGGAGCCCCTCCTGAATGTAGGCGTTCAGGGCCAGGGCAGGTGCTAGGGACTTAGCAGCCTTGGAGCTCATCAGAGGAAGCAGAGAGAAGGGGCTAGTGCCCAGGCTGGCCCATATCCCATGGACATACAGAAAACACTGACACACTGCTCTGATTATAAGGAACCCGTGAAGATAAGGAGCATGATCCTTCAGAGCCTCTTGTCCCTCTTCGGCTGGGCTCAGCGTTCGTGGGCATGATCAGGCCAACATGGCCCTGTCCCTTCTCCTGCCTGAAGGACAGCACAGACCCTCTGCCCAGTGCTTGGAGCCTAGGTCTCTCCTCTCCTTGAGAGCCTGCAGTGGCTTTCAGCCCCACTCCCACCTTGCACAACTTCCCCACAGCAGCCAGGACAGCTCCATCTGTGTAGCCACGTCCCAAACTATTTTCTTTCTTTTTTTTTTCATTTAGTTTATTGGTACATTTTAGGTATACAATACAGTTACATTCACCATTGGGATCTTGTACCTGTACATGATGCATCTTGGTTCTTATTCTTTCCCCATTCCCCTGCTCTCCCTTCACCCCCTCCACCCTTCCCGATTTACACAGACTTTGTTTCCATGTTTTTCTTTTTCTCATATTTTTTTCTTTTTCCTTCTTTCCTTTCCCCTTTCCCTCCCACTTTAGACATTTTCTTCCTATTTCACAATATCAATTATAAACTTTGATTCTTTCCACTTTTAGTTTTTCACACCAGAGGAACTATTCAGTATTTACACGTGTATCCTATTTATTTCACTTAAGAGTATCACCTCAATGGCAACCACTTAGCTATAAATGTCTCTAGTTTCTCATTCTTTATGGCTGAGTAGTACTCCATTTTATTTTAAAAAAAAAAAAAAAAAAAGCACATCTTCTTTATCCAGTCTCCAGCTGATGAGCAATTGGGCTGTTTCCAAGTTTTAGCTATTACAAACTCTGCCACTATAAACATGGGTGAGCATATATCACTGTGGTATGATTCTTTTAATTCTTTTGGGAAGATATCCAGTAGAGGAATAGCTGGGTCAAATGGGACTTCCAGTCCTAGTTCTTTGAGGTATTTCCATATTGATCTCCACAGTGGTTGCACCAGTCTGCACTCCCACCAGCAGTGGAGAAGGGTTCCTTTCTCCCCACAAGCCCGCCAGCATTTGTTATTGATTTCATGATAGCAGCCATTCTTTCTGGGGTGAGGTGAAATCTCAGTGTTGTTTTCATCTGCATCTCTCAAATGACGAGTGATGTTGAACATTTTTTCCATTTTTTCATGTTTATTTGCTGCTTTTACATCTTTGTCTGAGAAATATCTGTTCATTTCAGATGCCCATTTTTGAATTGGGTCTTTATATTTGGGGGGCTCTGATGTTTTCTTAGTTCTTTATATATTCGAGATAGTAGACCTTTGTCTGAGGAGCAGCTGGTAAAATTTTTTTTCCCACATTGTAGTTGTCTCTTAGCTCTGTAGGTGGTTTCTCTTGCAGTGCAGAAGCTTTTTAAAAAGATGAGATCCCAGTTGTTGATTCTTCGTGCTAGTTCCCGTGCTACTGAGGATTTGTTCATAAAGTCCTTTCCTATGCCAAGGTCTTCGAGAGTTCTTCTACCTAACTTGTCTTCCGGCAAGTTTAGTGTTTCTGTTTTAATATTTAGATCTTTAATTCACTTTGATTTTAGTTTAGTGCATAGTGAATGATAGGGGTCTAGTTTTAATCTTTGGCAAGTTGAAATCCAGTTTTTCCAACACCATTTATTAAAGAGGCTATCTTTCCTCTAGTGAGGATGGTTGGCTCCTTTGTCAAAGAGGAGGTAGCTGAGTATGTCTGGAGTTGTTTCTGCATCTTCTAATCTATTCCCCTGATCCTCGGATCTGTTTCTTTGCCAGTACCATGCTGTTTTTATCACAGTGGCTTTGTAGTACAGTTTCAAGTTGGGAATTGTGATACCCCCTGCCATGACTCTGTTGCCTAGAATTGCTTTTGCTATTCTAGGTCTCTTCTGGTTCTAGATGAACTTTTGGATTTTTTTCTCTAAGTTCTGTGAAATATGCTGTTGGAATTTCAATTGGGATTGCATTGAATTTATATAGCAATTTTGGAAGTATAGTCATGTTCACTATATTGGTTCTTCCTACCCAGGAACAGGGGATGTCTTTTCCATTTTCTTATATCCTCTTTGATCTCTTTTTTCAGAGTGCTGTAGTTCTCAATGTAGAGGTTTTTTGCTTCCTTCGTTAGATTGATTCCTAAATATTTCATTTTTTTGGATGCTAATGTGAAAGGGATTGTTTCTCTAATTTCTCTCTCAGTGAGTCTGTTATTTGTGTACAAGGTGGCTATTGATTTTTGAATGTTGACCTTGTATCCAGCTACTCTACTGAATTTGTCAATTAAGTCTAGAAGTCTTTTGGCAGAGTTTTTTTGGTCTTCTATGTAGAGTATCATATTGCCAGCAAATAACGACAGTTTAACTTCTTCCTTTCCTATCTTTATTCCTTTTATTTCTTTCTCTTGTCTAATTGCTGTGGCTAATGTTTCCAAAACTATATTGAACAGGAGTGGTGACAGTGGACATCCTTGTCTTGTTCCTGATTTTAGCGTGAAGGTTTTCAGTTTTTGACCATTTAGTATGATGTTGGCTGTTGGTTTTTCATAGATAGCCTTTATCAAGCTGAGATAAAGACCATCTATTCCAATTTTCTGACAGTTTTTATCATGAATGGGTGTTGAATTTTGTCAAATGCTTTTCCTTCATCTATTGAGATGATCATATGTTTTTTGTCCTTGGCTCTGTTAATATAGTGTATTACATTTATTGATTTACGTATGTTGAACCATCCTTGCATCCCTGGGATAAATCCGACTTGGTCAGGGTGTATGATCTTCTTGATGACCTTCTGTATACTGTTTGCCAGTATCTTATTGAGGATTTTTGCATCTATGTTCATTAGGGAGATTGGTCTGTAGTTCTTTTTGGTTGGGTCTTTCCCTGGTTTTGAAATCAAAGTAATACTTGCTTCCAGGAATGAATTTGGAAGTATTGCTTCCCTTTCAATTTCATTGAAAAGTTAAAAGAGTAGTGGCAATAGTTTTTCTCTAAATGTTTTGAAGAATTCAGCAGTGAAGCTATCAGGACGTGGGCTTTTCTCTGTCGGTAAATTTTTAATTACATTTTCAATTTTACTGACTGTAATTGGGGTGTTTAGAATTTTTATATCTTCTTCAACTTTGGTAATTCATATGTACCTAGAAATCTGTCCATACCTTCTGTGTTTTCCATTTTATTAGAGTACAGGTTCTTGAAGTAGGTATTGATGATCCTCTGGATTTTTGCTGGATCTGTTGCGACTTCACCTCTTTCGTTCCTAATTTCAAGTATTTGAGCCTTTTCTTTCCTTTTTTTGATAAGTTGATAGCCCACTTTCTTGACCTGACTCTGAATCCCACCCTCCACTTGGCTCCCCAACCTATCCCACCCAAAGGTGAGTAAGCCCTAGACAGCATACCTCAGCATGACGACATGGTAGCTCCCTGGTCCCCCATTGCTGGTCTTGAGTGTGCCTAGCTGGGTCTGCCACAGGGTCTTGTGCTTGCCATTGCCCTGCCTGGAAGCCCTGCCCCAATCCCCTGCAGGGAGCCTTATGCAGACAGCCCACTTCTAACATCTTACCCTGTCCCCACCATAATCCCTGATGTTCAGGTATCACCACTGGGACTGGTGCCTACTGTCCACCCTTAGGTTATGAGTGCCGAAGAAGAGGTGCCTAGGACAGATCCTGGCAAAGAGTAGGTACTCAGTCTCCTCACGTGCGCACCTACATTTAATCCCCATGGCTACTGCCTGGCTCGGCACTGACCCCACACTCACCACCCACACAGGATGCTCAATTCAAAGCAGTCTGATCTTAGTCACCTCAACTGAGTCCTGCAGGACCCTGAGGTGGGCAGTCCCTGCACCTCCCCCAGCCTCACCCCCTCTAGTTCCTCATAGCCTGGGTCTCCAGCTTCTTCAAGCCCCTGTTGTCGGCACAGACGACACTTCCCACAAGGGACTCCCTGCATGTCCACCCTCCACATGGCCTCAGCTCTGAGGACCCTTCCTGCCTAGCTCCCCAGCCCTCCAGCTGCTTCCTGGGCCCAGGACGTCCCCACACTGTCACTGCCTGTGTCCTGTCCCCCAGATCATGATCTGCACAAGGGTGACCTAGAATGGGTACAGAGTACAGGCATCTGTCACCACATGCAGTGGAGCCCCTGGGGACCTCAGGAAGCTCTCCCTCCCAGGAAACATGGCCTATGCCAGCTGGGGTGAGGGCCCATCTCAGAAGCACAGCTCCTGGCGCTGGGAACTGGTCTGTCTCACCTAACACAGAGCTCACTTTCTCACCCACCAGGCGCACAAAGGGGCTTCGCCCAAGCCGTGTGCCCTGACCCACTCCCCAGAGCACTTGCAGCTTATCCGGTACTCAGCTCTCGAAGGTCTAGCCTGGCCCCAGCCTCTCCAGGGCTCCCTGCCATGGTGGCTATGGCTAATTCTCCTGTGTCTGTCTGTTTTGATTTGCAGCAGGCAGGGAAGTGGGATTAAGTGTAGACTGGGCTCAGCCAAGAGGAAGCAGAGCAGGTGCTGCCCTGGCAGGAGGTCCTGCCCAGGTGGGAGGGGCTGCCTGCTGCTCCCCAGACCTTGAGCACACGCGGGGCCAGAGAAGGACCTGCACAGAGGGATGCATCACCTGTCAGCTGACCCTCTACACCAAGAGGTCCAGGCAGTTCACTACCTTAGTTTCCCCACTGGCATAAATTAGAGCCCACAGCTACCTCCTCAGGGGACTGTGGAGGGCAGTGTGGCTGGACATCCTCAGGGGCTCAGCCCTGTGACTTTACCCAGAGACTTCAGACAAACCTGAAGCTCTCCATGCTGCCTCCACCATGAAGATGTAGCAGAAGAGGACCATGTGGCTGCTCCTGGTCCAGCACCAAGTTCCCAAGGGCGACCACTGTTTGCCACCCTAGCAGGTATGGTACAGAGATGTGGATCCCATGAGAACCTGCAGTCTAGGAGTCACCCTGTTGTAATCAAACAGCTGCCTCTGGGGAAACCAAGGCTCCTAGGTTTCCTGGGGTCACACAAAAGTTGAACCAAGAGAGTGACAAGGATCTATGGCTCATAATAGCCTTTATTCCCTTTTGCTGTGACGGTAATAATCCAGCATTTACTGTGACTGTGAGGTGGCTCTAGCTCTGGACTGGAGAGTAGTGATTGCAGCTTGTGAGGACCAAGTTTTCAGAGGATCTCATGCCCTGGTGAGGGCACAAAGTTTTAGAAACAGGCCACAGACAGGAAGTAGAAAGTCTTTGTGGCTGGAGGCTCCTGGCTGTGTCCTTGGGAGACACGAAGGACTCAGGCAAGGGGCAAGGGCCTTGAAGAGGAGGTAAGCATCCAGACAGGTGAGGCTGGAGTGTAGAAGGCATGCCACTACCAGCCAGCCAACAGGCCACTCCCCAGCAGGGAACCAGGGTTGTCACCCATGAGGACGGCCCAGGCAGGGCTGAGGGGAAGGTTCCCTCATGCAGGCAGAACCATGACTACACCAAGGGAAGGCAGGTGGCAGCTGACAGGGTTCAGGAACCTCCCCAGGATGCCCCTGCCCAGTCTGTGGCCAGCAGAGGAAACTTGAGCTCAGGGAATGGGGCACTAATCCACCCCATATGCTGTTCCTCAGGCTCACCGAATTCAAGGCTGAAGGGTTCTTCAAATATTTGACTACATTGTACTGGCTTGAGAAAGAATTATATAGCACAGTTTATTTTTTTATCTATTTCAGATAAAATGTGTTTTATCTTATTTACTACTCTGTTTCTGTCCTGGGAGGAGCCAGGAGCCTCAGAGAGGCCGCACCACAGGCCCTGTCCTTGGGGCCCTCACAGCCTCACACCTATACTGCAGCCCTCCTACCGCTGCAGGCGGTCACAGCCCCTTTACCCCAGCTCTGCACCTGGAGCTCCAAGGAGACTGAGACCCAGGGGAAGGAAGATGCTGCCGTGTGTTCTGGACAGGGAGTAGGCAGTGTGGAAGGCTGCAATGGAGCCACACAATTCTAGGAGGCCACCAAGCCAAACTCCACCTGGGCCTAGTTCCCAGGAGGTACACTGCAGGGGGGTTGGGGGGCAGTGGCACCCCAGGGACAATACCTTACTGTTCCACTAGCAGCAAATTAACCTCAGCAGCTGTGACCGCAGAGCCAGCCCTGAGGGACGTCCAGGGTGTTATCAGACATCATTTCAATATCTCCATAGCCAGGTGCCCTGGGAACACAGAAGAATCCAGGTGGCCTGCCAGGGCAGAGGTCAAGACCTCAGCAGGGGGCACACAGGTGGAAAGAGCAGCTCCAGGAGCTCAGACAGGCTGGGCCTAAAACAGCACAGGCTTTGACCTAGAGACCCAAACTGCACAATGTCGGGTCCACTCTCATCAGGCTGGGCGATACAGGTGAACAGCCTTCCGAGTCCAGCATAGGCAGGTCCGAGGCAGGAGCAAGGGTTGATATGGTAACAGTCTCCCCAGCCCACAGAAGCACTGGTAAGTTTCCCTGGGAAGTCAAGGAGCATTAACGAGAGGTGCTACTTCTCACACAAAGAGCATGTGGTTGGCTGCCCTTGGGGTCCAGCTCAAGGTGGGGGCAACAGGAAGCTGTCATAACCAGAAGCTCCAGGGCACAAAAGGAGTGCTGGAATGTCTCACAGGACTTGGGATCCACTGGATGTGTACACCTAACATCTCACATATAAAATGACACGAGGACCCAAAAAGTTTTGTTGGTCTGGGAAAATCATTATGCAGAAAAGGGGAGGGGGCTGGGGAGTCAGTCTTTAATGGAGACAGAGATTCAATGTGGGGAGATGAGAAAGTTCTGGAGGTAGATGGTGGTGACAGCTGTATAACTGTGTGAATGTACTTAATGCCCCTGAAGTGTGCACTTAAACATGGCTAAGATGGGACGTTTTATGCCATATATTTTATGCCAAGTAAGAGAATAGAGACTGAAATTGTTTTTCGCATTCTTTAGCAATAGGAAGGGCGAAGACTTGGTTTCATTTCTGTTCAAACTATAAAAACTCAGTGACAATATATTTGTACAGTATGGTCTTAAAAGTCAACCATGAATTGTTTAGTCTTTTGCCTCTTTAAGTTTCTTAAGTGCGTTAAATTTGATCTTTTCATTGTGGTGAGATTTTTCTGCTGTTGGGCAAGGTCACAAGGCATGGGACTGGTAAGCATTTTACTGTTGACTTTTAAAAAATATAAAGTGTCCTCCAAAATGTGATTAAAAGCTAGCTAGCAAGCCTGTATTTGGAGGTTTAATTGTGTACTTTAATCTGTCGACTTACTGGATTTGGACTGCCTGTTTATTCCTGGAGATGAAAATCTGTCAGTTCAAATTTGTGAGTAACATCAAGTCATTGGAATTTATCTTAAGCATCTCATGATTTAATAAGGCATCCACTGCATGCAGCTATTTTAGTCCAGTGTGAAGCACTGGAATTGTAACTAGACAGTTCATTTCTGAGACATATGGATGGAAATAAATGTATGAATGTTAATTGATCCATGTATATAAATTAGAAATACTTTTCTAGATTCTGTGGACTTTTATTAAAAATATAGACTTTCTAGGGATTGACTTAGGCTATAGAATGGCCACATTAATAAAACAGTATTACTATTTTAAAAAAAAATAGTGAGAATAGATTTTAAAAAGAAGACCAAGTAAATGTCATTGACAATGGGACATGAGCTGGCTGAACACTTTTGTATGGACTGTGACTGAGGCTGAGCCATGAATGTTCAAAGCCCCTGTTGGGGACAGGCCATTGCCAGACTGACAGACAACTATTTTGTTAAACAACACTAAAGCTGAAGGCAGAACAGGACTTTCAATATGTGAAACTTCAGCAAATTAAGGATTGTTGTTTCAACCCAAGCCACAATTAGGAGCCTTTTTCCTTCAACAGAAGTTGCTTTGGAAGATTCCAAATACCCCTAACAAATGCTCCCCAGGAAGAAAAGGCTGGGGGCTGCAGCTGGTGGCCCTTGCTCGTGGCCTGCCACACCACCTCCTTCCGTGGCCCCCACCAGCTGCCTGCTCCAGGTTGGTGAGCTCAGATCAGTGGGTGTGACATACCCCAGGACACTGGATCCCAGAAGGAATGATGGCCTCAGGGCCTGCCAGGGCTGTCCCCTGGGAGGAAATCAGCACAACAGAACAACCAAGGAGCTGGACATAACCCTACCAGCTGTCAGCTTAGTGGTCCCAGCAGGACTGGGGACACCAAGGCCCCAACTGCTCACTCTATGATACTCTTCAGTTCTGCTCTGGGCGGAGCCCAGGTCTGGCCATCTCCTGTAGGAACATAGCTCACCCAATGCCAAGGCCCTGAGCAGAGCCAGGAGTTAAGCCCAGAATCCTTTGTCCAAGCCCCACATGGAAGGTGTCACATCACCAGCCAGATGAGAAGATAGAAGCCCAGTTGAGTCATAGCCAGTCCAGGGGCCCAGGCCATCCAGTCATTGTCAGAAGTGCCTGGGTTGGGGACCACGAGGCAAAGCCACTTGTGGGGACACTGAGGATCTAACAAAGCATAGGACATAACCAGGGCCACATGGAAGTGAGCCTATGCTGGTTGACCCCAGGGCAGGAGGAGTGGTATGTCCCTCCATGTACCATCCCAGGGAGGGTCCTGGCCTCCAGCCTTGGGGCTCCTGTGACCCTGGCTAGTGCTATCTCACCCCTTTGGCTGTGTGGCCATGTGGCTGTCTCTTCTGTCCAGTGGATCCTGCTGGGTGCCTTTGAGGGGGACAGTTGTCATTGGATTTGTGGCTCAATGCAGGTCAATGGCCTCTACTCAAGGTTCTCAATCGCAGAAAACTTTTTTCACATAGAACCATAGCCACAGATTCCAGGGATGGAAATCTAACATCTCTGGGGATCACAGCTACAATGACTACTTCGTAAATTGTTTATGGTGATGGTTATTAGCAAATCTTGAATTTTTAAAACTCAGAATTCAGTTGGCCTCAGAATTCAGGCCAAAATATATATTTATGTCACAATTTCTAAAACACAGTTCAAAATATACTGTTTCCTTTTCCTCTTCTGGAGATCCTTAAATTAGATCTCAAGTGCAAAGACCCAATAAAGGTCATGTCCATGCACACCGGTGATACGTCTTTGAGGCCACCATTGGCCCCGGTCACATTAGGCAGAGGAGAAGCCGGGGGTGATGACTCAGGGGGCAGGTGGGACCCAGGCTAGTCGTCTCCAGAAGTGGCAGCCCACGATGGGGCAGGTCCCTGTTGGGCTCACACGCAGTCTGGTCCACCATGGAACCAGAGCTCCTGAACCCCTTCTCACTGCTCCGCTGGGGTGGGAGGCAGCACCCAGCTATGCAGTCCCCAAAAGCCTCACTCAGTCCTGCCAGGGAGGGTAGGGGTCTGTCTCAGTATGGGGCCAGGCCTCACAGTCTAGCTCCATGCATATGGACAGGCCTCAGAACAAGCTCACACAAGCTGTCCTCCCTCCACCAGAGTCAGCTCTGACACTGACTCCAACCCTTCACTGGGAGCTTGTCTGGTGGCTGCATCAGCCGCATTTCTTTAGAAGGTTCCCACAGGCAACGTGATCCCCAGCGGAAAGGCAGTATAATAGGTAACTCCTGGGCTGCAGGGGTCAGGTTTCTGCTCCTATTGTCTGAGGAGCCCCTGAGCATGCTGATCTTGTTAAACACAGAACCATTAGGAGATTAAAACCACCACGGCAAGAACAAAGCTGTCCTGCCTCCCACCCCCAGGGTTTCAGCCAACACCTTCCGAAAAGGATCATTCTTGAGATCTAGAGCAGGACCCTGCCCAGCTCTGTCTGGGACCCCCTCAGAGCTCAGCACAGCCCACACCCCTGCTCCAGTCTCTGGGTCTCCCCAGGGCATAATCCTGGGGCAGGAGGTAGAGCCATCCAGGGAAACATGATTCCCACCAGGCCCCTCCTTCATTCAATATCCTCCAAATGAAGGCAAAACCCCACTCCCTTCCTCGTGTTCCAACCCAGCTCCTATCACCTCACTGACCCCTGGATCCCTGCAGCCTCCCTGACTAGCATGAGACCCCAGGCAGGGGCTCTCACCAGCATCCCTTCTGAAAGCCCTCATTTTCCAGGCCGGGTGTGCAGTGTGCGCTGACTCACTGAACATCCTGGTACAATGCTGAAGCCCAGGGAGCAGGAACCTCAGCACCCTCCAGCACACAGGCTCAGGCTCAGTGCATCTGGGTGTGACCTTCTGGACTCATCCTTCCCTCCTGCACCAACTGCCTCTGCGGGCTCAGCCTGGCCCCAGGCAGCTTCTGCATGGGCCCAGGACACAGCAGCTCTCCACACACCCCTCCATCTGCATGTCTGCAGCACAGGTCACTGCACACAAGCCTCCTGAGTGACCTTCTCCAGGTGGCAGGTGAGCAGGGACAGCAGCTGAGCGGGTGACACGTTCTGGGCAGGGCTCCAAGAGCACAAAGCCGGCCCTCCTTGGTAGAGCAGCTGCGCTCCAGCACTGGGCTGTCTGTGCTGCAGGGAGACCCTGCCACCTGGCCATCCCTGTTGCCTCCCTGGCCCCTCTGGAACGTGAACAAGGAAGAACCACTGGAACCCAATGTCTCCTTGCGCACAGGAGTGACAGGTAGAGAAAAGTGATACCTCTTTGGATGTTCCCTTCCTTCCATCAGCTTCTCAGGGTGGGGCCAGCACAGCACAGGCTCAGGAGGTACCAGCCCCTCCTGGCCACATGGTGGGGCAAGGCAGCGACCCCTCCCAGGCCTGTCCCCCAAGCCTGGGTCCTATGGAGGACAGGTGTCCAAGCTGTGCTCACATCTTACCCTGACATGTCCTCAACTCACTTCAGTGAGCCCCCTGAGGTGCAGGCTGGGGCTGTCACTGCCACGCCATCTACCCAGGGTGGCTTGGTCCTTTTCCTGAGGCAGCCTGGGGACAGGTGAAGACTGTCATTCACCAAGGGCTCCCCAAGTTCTCTGAGCTGTCCTCTCAAACCTTTTGGGTGACTGGATGACAGGTGTTGAGGGGATCTCTCAGGCCAGGCCAATGCTCCCCAGTGGTCCTGGGCTTCCACACAGGCACAGCAGGGTTTGGATGAGGGGTCAGGATGATGGCCCCCCTCACTGGACAGTCCAGTGCAGAGGGTATGCGTCTGGCCAGAGAGGAGACATCTGAGCCTCAGCTGTTCCACAGCTACAGTGGAACTACAGCACAGCAGTGTCCTAATAAAACCATGCTACACAGCTGGGCATAGCAGTGTCCTAATAAAACTTTATTGACAAAAATAGGCAGTGGGCCACAATGCGTGGGCCCCAGTTCAGAGTGACTGAGAATCCACTGGGCCAGTGGAGTGGAGACTGTGGGCGATCCCACAGGATCCACTACACCACCAGGACCACACAGCAACCATGTCTACACAACCCGGTGCTTCCCCATCTGAAGGCACTGAGCTCAGGCCAGGAGCTCAAGAATGCAGCCAGCAACAGGAATATCCATTCATAGAGTCCAGCTCTTCCCAGTCAGACCCCACAGTAGCCACACTGAGTGGGGAGGGGAAGAATGAGCTGTGTAAGACCCCATTTCTTCCTGTCAGTTCCAAGCCTCAAGAGATGTCTGAAGTTGGACCATCCCTTGTTCACAGGAGAGAAAGGGGAAGATCAGAGAGGTCTATGACCTCTCTAGAGTCACACAGCACTCAGAGGTTGGCGAGAAATGGATTCTAGGCCTGCCCAACTCTAACATTGCCTGGAAGCCTCCAGGAAAAGCACTATCAGAGGAAGAACTAGGACAAGTGAGCTATCCTGGCTACCCAGGCCTCTATGAGGGCAATGGGAAAAGGGCCCTGGCCTGCTAGGGGCCTGGCTAGGAGGCAGGGAAATGTTCAGTCCCTAGGACTAAGGCTGTTACTACAGCCAAACTGCACACATGGGTGACTGCAGTGCCCAGGTAAGGCCCAGAAGCACACAGTCTGGGGGCTCCTGTGCAAGAGGGCCCTGCTCCCAGGGATACAGAGGAGGCTGCACAGAAAGGTCAGCCCAGGGCTGGGGCTGCCAGGGCAGGCTCAGCCATCCTGCATTTGTCACAGAGCCGCCTCTATGATAAGACACCCTAGAGGGTAAATTTAGAAGGTGTCAGGGTGGGGTAGGGGACAAACTAAAGTGACCGTGCGACATGGGCCTTATCTGTTGAGGACATATGTCGCTGCTGAGGGACAGTTCTGTCCAGGCTGGGGTGGCCCCAATGTACCTGTGCACATCTCCCCAACACAGACACAGTCACATCTCACTGGTGGTGCCCCAGCCTGGATGGCCCTGGTCCCACCACTCTTGCTTGGCTCAAGGCCTCCCCTGAATGAGAAGGGGCACCACGTGGGGAATGAGGGTGTCAGGCAGGAATGATGCCCTGGAGGGACCTGACAGACATGGATCTAGATGGTCAGCCCTACTTGGGAAAGCCCCTCTTCACATCTAGCCCAAGCCTTTCCTGCTGTAGTTTGGACTCCATCAAGAGAAAACCTGCAGCTCTGCCCTAGAGGACACAAGGGATCCCTGTATACTAAGCTGCTGTGTGACCTCTGTGAGCCTCATTTCTCCACTGGGAGCAGGAACACCTGAAGGGTGCTGACTGCCACTCTGCTCAGTGGAGGGCAGTCACGGGGACCATCTGACCCAGCCCACCCTGTCCACAGACCCACAGATCCATGCTATTGATGTCCCAGGGGCGGCAGCAGCCCTGAGCTCTGGGCCCACAGGGCTCAGCCAGGTGGCACCCAATTCCAGGTGGAGGAGGAGGATGAACCTCAGTGTACAGGGTAGGCAGCTGCTCCCATTGCCCTGAAGTGACAGAGTCCCAGTGGCCTTCTGTGAGGACATCCCAGCGGGACAACTGTGATAGGGAGAGGATGAGTCTTCCTTAGGAGACAGGCCTGGCTAGGATGGCTTGAGGTCAGGGAGCTGCCCAACACTCTGAGGGCAGGAGTAAGGGGAGTTCCCCTGGGCCCTCAACCTCATTGCAGACGGGTCTGCAGCTGAAACAGCACCCAGAAGGACTCTCATTTCCCAGGGAGGTCCTAAGTCACACTCAGAGATTCCAGCCCTGCATGCGGACTCCAGAGAGCAAATAGAGACCCACGCGAGCTCCAGAGGAGGGCAGAGTGTCACTCAGAAGAACAGCAGCAAGGGCCTGGGGCTCTGCTCCTGTGGCCTCTGAACTGGCTCACGAGCACATGACACAACTCCCAATTCCCCAGAGAGATCACCAAGGCCTGCAAGGTGTGTTCTGAGACCTCACAGAGGCCAACAGCAATAGCCTCTACCCAGACAGAGGGTTAGGGCCTGAGAAATAAGGGCCAGGTCCTGGGCGGGGAACCCTGCACTCCAGTGCCTGGTGCCAAGCTGTCGGTCAGTGCCAGTCTCAGTGTTGCCATGCGGGCATTTTCTGGGGTGAGGAGCACTTAAAACAGCAGACTTTGATGAGAGCTGGTCATTCCCTGGGGTGGGCCGCATGTAATCAGTTGATCCTGAAGTACAGAACTGAGGCTTCTCAGAGAAGCAGGAACTCTGGCTCAGGACTCTGGCTCAGAAACCTCACCTGTGCATCCAGCTTCACAGTTCCTTAAGATGAACCCCAATCTTAGAGAAGCACCCACTATTGGATCTATTTTCCCAGAGAATCTTAATGAGTAAATATCCAGATGTCCATTTCTCAGGTGGAAAAACTGAGGCTCAAAAAGCTACGATTCCTGTGCAAAGCCAGCTTGCTCTTGCCTACCTGCTTCCTCAACCCTAAAATCCCTAAAGGAGTCAGCCTTTCCTCCCTGCGGTCCCGGAGGGGTCCTGCCCAGCAGAGTTGGCTCCACACTTGCTCCATGCTCCTGGCCTCAGTGTCATCCTGGGACAGAAGCATTTGGAATGGGTTTGGGAGAGACGTTTGGTGGTATCTGCTTTCTCTAGACAAGGAGGAAACTGAGGTACAGATTGAGGAGAGCTGGCCCAGATCATACCCAGAATAACTTCTTGGGGAGCAGCTTCGGGCCCCTCATGGAAAGGGCCTTCTCATCTCTGCCACAAGAGCTCCCTCTTGGGTATGGCAATGGGCTCTGAGGAGACCCTGTCCTGGGTTCCTCCCTCTGAGCCACCAACGGCAGCCCTTCCCTAACCACAACTGCAGTGGGGACTGACTGTGACATAAGGCTCGGGGCCCAGGTGAGGGTGGCTGGAGTTGAGCATCAACATGGCTACACAAGGCAGGAAGGAGTGGCCTAAGGTCCCTGGAGCCATGTCATACCCAGAAGCCCAAAAGCCACACTGCCCAGCGCAGATTGCAGCTCTGGCCTTGGGCTCTCTCCTTGAGGACTCTCCCTCCTCCCAGAGAGGCATCAGGTTTGGACTTCATCCCAGACCAGCCCTTTCCAGAGCCAAGGATCTGAAATCCCACAGTTGGCTCCCTAAGTAGCTTGGGCTTGGACCAGAAAACCAAAAGGAAAATCCCAGGACAAGAATGGTGCCCGGGCAGTGGGCTCATCAGCCCACACAGCTCTGGGCAGGCAACAGTGTAATGGGGGTGTCAGGCTGGGGCTCGGCAGTCAGTTAGGCCCTTGACCACAAGCCGCATGGCCTCAGGATGGAACTGGGACAGTGCCTCTGCCAGCACTGCTCTGTGGCCTGGAGATGTCCCAAGTGAGAGCAGGCTGGGCCAGAATGACTGGAATGCACCCAGGCACAGAGTAGACTATGCCTAGTTGCATCTTTGATCAGAGAGCGAGAGGAACCACAGGGCAGTATCCTCCCTATACAGAGCATCCCCAGAAGCCTCCACAGACACCTCCACTTGCAACCTCTGAGGTCACGGTCATATCTGGCTGCAAGAAGGTTGGGCAGGGTCACTACCAGCCACCAAAGGGAGATAGGGATGGGGGGGAAGAGGAGGCAGGAGGGGGGAAGACAGGAACATGGGGTACAGACAGGGATGTTGGGAAGTCAGGGATGTGGGGGACAGACAGGGATGTGAGGAAGAAGCATGGATGCTGGGGGGAAGGAATGGATGTGGAGAGTAAGACAGGGTGTGGGGAATAAGATAGGGATGCCAGAGAGCAGACAGGAATAGGGAGAAATAGGAACATCAGGCGCGGGGGAGAAAGACATGGTTTCCCTGACCGCCTGTCATAGGGACACCACCTTCCTGCTGCTGGTTATCCAAATCCAGTCCCAACCCCTCTCTGGAGAGTAGTGAATGCCCGGGCCACACCTATACCCTGGGGCTGCCACCACCTACCTCCCCATCCCTCCATGGCAAAATCAGTCTCCAAGGGTCTCCACCCTGATGCCACTGCCCTGTTACTCCATGTCCCCCTGGCCCTCATCCTAACCCTTGGTCCCAGTCCAGCCTCCCTGCTACAGAAGCCCCACCATACCATGGGTCCTCCGTGAGGTCTTGCCGGCAGTGCTTCCCTGAGGATTGGTGTGTGAGTATAGAAGGCTGTGACTGGGAAAGGCCACCTTCGACCATTCTTTTTATTCCCTCTTTTTATTTTATTGGTACATTTTATTTATATATATAGATATATAGATAGATAGATAGATAATATCCAACATAGGGAATTTGTACCTGTAGATGATATATCTTCTTTTCTCATTCCCCTCCCTTCAACCTCTCTTCTATTTACAAAAGCTTTGTTTCCATTTTTTCCTTCTATTCTTTTTTTTCCCCTCTTGTCCTTTTATCTACTCTTGACCCCCTAAGGGCCACTCACAGGGGCAGCTGGAGGTGGACACCAAAGGCCTGGGCAGAGGGAGGAGGAAGAAGAGGGTGGGCAAGGATCATGCCTGGGGCTCTGGCACTGTACACTCTGGCCTCAAATGACACCCCCAGATGCAAGTCCCTGGGAGGAAGTAGAGACCCTGAGGGAGCAGAGTGCTGGCCACTGAAGCCGCCCTCTGGCCTTGGACACCCAGGGAGAGTAGTGCCCACTGTAGTAGTGCATGCTTCCAGCTAGGAGGGGCCAAGCATGTGCAGTGAAGGCAGCAGGTAGACCAGGAGGAGGGTCCCAGGCCTTAGGGCCCAGCGGGTCAGTCTGGTTCTGCTGGGTGTACATGGCCCTGGGGCACAGTCCTTGCCCCCAGCGGATGCCTCACCCCAGCTTTCCATGGTCACCCTGGGATGAGATGAATCTACACACTGATCCCAGCCTTGGAAGGGGAAGGGGCTGCCCCTACAGGAAGCTGCCCACTTCCTCTTTTTCCAGCTGGGCAGAGACAAATACTCTGCTTCCTCTGTGCTTCTTCCTCACGCCCGACCATGCCCACTCAGATTGTAACCTCTGCCAGAGAAACTGAAGTTCCCTTCTGCTGAGCAGAGACCTCCCCCCCTGCCCCCACCACTTCCCCAAGCTCTTCCCCTGCACAGGGCTGAGGCTGGCCCCCCATGCCACTAGGGCCCTCCTCTTGAGCTGGGGTCTGGCAGCTCCTGCATGGAGGCTCCAGCTCATGGCAGATCTTCCCGGCAGATCTTCCAATGTGGGCCACCCAGAGGGAGAACCCACTTGATTCAGGACTGGTGGGAGGAAGTGCTGGTTGTGCAAGGGTTGGGTGTGGGGCAGGGTCCTCCTCCTCATGGTAGATGCAGAATTACTCAGTGCAGACACCATCAGTGCTACTTCAGGACCAGCAGCCTGACTCCCACTAGATAAGGGCCCAGCTCTGGCCACAGGGGCAGTTCAGCCCTTCTCCCCTGTGGCCAGGAAACTGGATAGCGCTCACCTAGCACCTGCCACCCACCGCCAATCACAGAGGAGAATTCCCAGGCTACAGAGTGACAGGACTTGGTTAAACCAGGTTCCCAGCCACCCAGAGGCCAGCTACAGAGGATATCTGTGCTTGGCCGGGCCACTTTGGCCCATGGGAGTTTTAGAAACAGCAGGGAATCAGCAGGACTCAAATGTCACCCTCAGCAAGCCTTTTGCAGCCCTCAGTCTCAGAATAAAACACACTCCTGACCTTGCCCACCAGGCCTGCCATAGCCCCAGTCTCTTCCTTTCCAAGTGCTACCCATGAAAAACTGTCCCTGATGCCTCCCATCCAGAAAGCATTTGGTGTGTCCCTGACACCAGGCCAGGCTCTTGGGATGCTGCAATAAACAATGCAAATGTGGGGAGAGCAATAATAAACTAAGAAAAAATGTACAGAACAATGCTTCACAGGAGAAGCCAAAAGGTCATGAAAGGCAGTAGGGGAAGATGGCTGTGCTGGGCTGTGACACTGAAGCCATGTCAGGAGAAGTTGGGGCAGATATTCCAGGCAGAGAAAACTGCCTGTTTGATACCTGAGAAGGCTTGAGGAGGCCATTCCAGGAACACCTCACAGGCCAAGGCATGGCATCTATGAGCACAGGCCACTTAGGATCCAGAGGGGTCTGATCTAGAATCTACTGTCCAGCAAACCAATGAAATGCCTGACCAGGGCCCCAGAGACACCCACTGGGCAGGAAGTGGGGGTGGGGGACAGTACCAGCAAGGCTTCACTTCCATGGACGCTCATCACAGAGGCAAGACAAACCCAACAAGCCTCTGACCATCTGATATCAGTGTTAGATGCCTGGGTGCATCCAAGAGGGAGGGCGCTGAGGCTGGTGTGTCCCCTGCTGTCACGTGCTGCCCAAGCCAGCCTTCCCTGTGCCCTCTGTGTGCCTTGCCAATGCTCCTACCTGGACTTGCCATCTCTTGGTCTGGCCAGTGGCCATGGAGCTCCCCTTCTGCAGGAAGCCCTCTTCTTGCTCTGTCCCAGGACCTGTCTCCTGGCCTGGATCCAGAGCCGGCAGCAGGAGACAGAACAAAGCAGAAGAAAGAGATAGGAGGACAACTGGGAACGGAAAAACTGCACCAGGCATCTGGAAATGTTCTTGGTCACTGCCATTCTCGAACCCTGGGCCCAGAGCTGCTGCTTCCTGCCTGCACCCAGAATAGCCACCCACATCCTGCATGCAACCACCCACCTCTGCCCCATGCCTAGATCACAGGCTCCTCCTAGACCACTGAGAGCCCCTGAGGCTCACAGAGTAGCACCCCAGCCCCTGACCATTTATCGGAGCTGCAGGTGCCCAGGGTGGTCTCAGGCAGAACAAGGCTTGCCTGGCTACAGGATCCAGGGGTGCAGAGATACTGAACTTGAACACTGATGGGAGGCCATGATGATATCCGGGGTGGGGGAGCTTAGGGCCCCACCAATTCCTCCCCAAACCCACTTCTTGTGAAATACATCAGTAAAGACTGAAATTCTGTTTCATGAAATAGCAAATAACTTTTAGAAATTAGCTTCCCCGTTATAAATGCAGTCCTTCCTCTGTAACCCCTAAGTCCACAATCAGGGGCATGAGTGCTGCCAACTATTTCACCTGGAGCAACATTTCTTCCTGGAAGCTTTCTCAGATTGCTCTGTCAAGTCCCACACAGACCCTGCACACACTCGCTGAATGTCAGGTGCCTCCCTCTAAGCCATCACACCATCAAGGCTTTGATTGGTTCATATAATTTTGTGAACTTAAGGGCACTGCTATGTTTTGGATCTTGTCTGCCCCAAGGGCCGGGTGTCAAGGCTTGGTCCCCAGTATGGCACTATTGGGAGGTGGTGAAACATTTAGATGGGTCCTGGTGGGAGGAAAGCAGGTCACTGGGTGCATCCCCTTGAAGGAGATCTTGGGACTCCAGTCTCTTCCTCTGTCTGCCTGCCTGCTTGCCTGTCTTGTCTGTCTGTCTGTCTGCCTGCCTGCCTCTCTCTCTCTCTCTCTCTCTCTCTCTCCTTCCCTGCAGCCATAAGGAGAACAGCTTTGCTTCACTACCCCTCCTGCCATGATGTTTTGTCTTGCCATAGCTTCAAAGGCATGGTGCCAAGTGACCATGGACTGATACCTCTGAAGCCATGAGCCAAAATTACTTTTCCTCCTTTTAAGTTGTTTGCCTTGAGTATTTTGTCAGAGTAAGAGAAAGCTGCTTGACACAAGTGCCTCCAACACTCACAAGGAGGGACAGTATGCATCTGGCATATGGGCATGCAAGGGACACCAATTCCATAATGGCTTGCCTCTGCCCACATCAGGCCTTGTGTGAAAGCAGGTGAAACAATTTCTTTCTAAAAAGCTTAATTCAATACTCATCCCCATTAGGCAGTTTCCATAGTGGAAGCCAGGACAGTTACAGGCATCATCAAGGGCTCTCCCGGGGTCTCTGAGCAATAACACAAGAGCCGTGTCACCCATGAACTCTGTGTTCAAAGAGGCCCAGCTGCTAGCTTCCCTTGGTCCCATGAGTCAGGCAGGCCAGGGCATCTCTCACAGGAACAAGAGAACCCTGAAGGCCTCATGTGTCAGTGGCCCCCAAATTGTGTGCTAGCATCTGCAAACCTCACTCTTGGCAACAGCAGCCCTTGGAACAAGGGGATCCAGACCTGTGGGAGACTCAAGATGGCTGCTGACCCCTCCTGGGCCCAGGAGAGTCCTGAGCAGCTCATCTGGGTGTCTATGACAGCAGATTGCAGGGCCTGGTCTCAGCCTGCAGATCTGAGCTCTTGTTTCACCCACATTTAGCTCCCAAGCAATCCTGACCCCAATCACAAGCCCATAGGCTGGTCTGAAACCCCTCAGGAGCACTTGACACTGGGGACCTCTCATTCTTCCTCTAGCACCCTGTTCTGGTCCCAGGACACACACCTTCCTGGGTGCCTTCTAGTCCTCAGCTTCTGGAAAGGCCTGTTTAGCCTGGCCCCCTGGCCTTGCACTCCGCTCATTCCCCAGGAGGTGCTCTCCAGCACCTCTCTCTCATGTCCTCTATATGTTGATGCCTCCTGACCCTGGATCCCAGCCCCCACCTGTGGGTCTCACTGCCTTCCAGAGCTCTACCCAACCATCTCACAAATACCCTCAAAAGGACATGCCCCACACTGAGTACCTTCCCCATCTCAGAAATGGAAAGCACATTCTTCAGGTGCTGAGTCAAATGCCTTCGCATCTTTCTCCCTCATTGCTCTCCCACCCCTACTATGTGATCTATCTCCAAACACCTTTGTTTCTCCTGACAGTCCCTGACGTCTCACCTGCCTGGAGCCAACCACTCCCCACATACAATCCCCTCCCAGCATCAGCCTCTCAAGTTTCTCCGAATCTTGCCTTGTGCCCCCAAATCTCTGCTCCACTGAGGCCAGAGGGAGCCCATGAGGGCACAAGCAAGCAACTTGGATGGACACTGAAGGAGGGGTCACCTTAGAGCATACAAAGGAGAAAATGCCAAGCAGACAAAAAACTAAAAATGCACAAGATAAAGTCTGAAACTTCTAGAAAAAAATCCAGCAAATCCTCTTTAACCTCGGTGCAGGAAAAGCTCTTAGACAAGGCTCAATCCAGAGGCAAGAGAAGACAAGATTGATGATTTCAATATTCAGATATTTTGTAACAAAAAGCACCAAAAACAAAGTCAAAAGACAGCTGACTGCTTTGGAGAAATATTAGCATCATACACCCAGAAGACTAACATTCCTGTGGTATGAATAACTTAAAAATAGAGAGACAAAGGACCAAAAGCTCAATAGAAAAACTGGAAAAGAAATGACAGACCATTTACTAATATATACCCACATGACTCTCAGATATTTAAAAATGGTCAAACTCATTAATAATTCTCCAAATCCTCTTTCTGGCATCTTTCTGTGCCTCCTCAATGGTGGGCATGAATGTCCTGGCTAATGCTCTCAAGAGCATCAACCATCCCAAAGAGAGAGGCAAACGCCAGGTCCTTATTAGGCCATGCTCCAAAGTCATCATCCGGCTTCTGTGATGATGAAGCATGGTTACATTGGCAAATTTGAAATCACTGATAATCACAGGGTTGGAAAAGTTGTTGTGAACCTCACAGGCAGGTTAAACAAATGTGGAGTGATCAGCCCCAGGTTTGATGTGCAACTGAAAGACCTGGAAAAATGGCAAAATAATTTGCTTCCATCCTGTCAGTTTGGTTTCATTGTATTGACAACATCAGCTGGCATCACTAAGAAGCAAGATGAAAACACCCAAGAGGAAAAATCCTGGGATTCTTTTTGTAGGGATGTAAACCATACAAATAAAATGCCTCAATGGACTCTGGTGCTTCCATTCGATCATTTTGGGCCTTTAAAGCAGTATAGGAGGAACGTCTGGCCATGTACAGCTGTTGTGTTTATTGGTGAATGCTGTTTCTCTGCTGTGAACAAGTCTATCACCCGTGTCGAGGTATGCCAGAAGATGGTGTTGTCTGGCCCTGGATGGTTGTGTCTGGGTTTGGGTTCCTGTCCTGGAGTCTTAGTTATATGCTGGAAGGGCTAGTCCTTTGCTGTGTAGCTTGGTAGCACATTTCATGCACTATTGTAAATATTGCTAAAAACATGGTTATGGTCCTTGCCATGTAAGTGCTCATAATGAAACGGCATGTAGAGCTAGAGCCTGCAGCTTACAGATGCCTCATGCAGTAAATAGGTGGCCTGTCAGTGCCTGTATTCATAAAATGGTCACTTTTAAACATTGTTAGTCACAAGATGGGGGCGTGTGAGTTCTCACTGTGTCATCAACTTGATTTCCTTGAACCAGAGAAACTTTCTTCAAACTTGGAACTCCAGGGGGATTGCAAGGATAAAAGGTGTGAAATACATTCCTGGGACTGGGGGCAATTTTGTTTGCTGCATGATGTCACCTGGGAAGTTCTTGTAAAGAGCTCAGTCACCAAAGAGCATGTGGTAGCTTCTGGAGGTAGGCCAGGGCTGCATTCTCTGCCCAGTTCATGGTAACATGGCCATGTTAATAGAAGGATTGGGGTTGATAGTAATATTTTGTTTACCTGTCAGAAATATTCACATTTCAACACGGAATTAGTATAAATGGAATTTTCTATTCTTTGTAAAAAAAATAGTAATTCTACAAATACAGGCTAATACAAAGGTGTGAAGGTGGCAAAAAATAATGATGTGACACTGCACGGTTGGGAAGCTGCAGGAATGCAGGACATTCACACATCGTGGGGAAAGCAATGCAGCAGCTGTTCCTGGGGGATAGCAGGTGCTGCTAACAACCTAAGCCCTGGCCTTTCAGCCCATCCCTGGCACTTCTAGGTTCTACACTGAAGCCACACACACACTCACACACACACACACACACACACAGAGACACAGATTACTGGGCAACTCTGTTGCTACAGCACATATGTCAGGTTATACTTTGTAAGTTATCTGGCATTGCACAATGTTAGAAACTGAAAATGACTACAAAGAGGAGAGGAGCTGAGTAACCACAGTGAATCCACAACCCAACCCCCTGGCTATGGTCCACAGTCTGTTAGGAATCAGGCAGAATAACAGATGGATAGCAAGCAAGCAAGCGAGTGAAGCTTCACCTGTAGTTGCAGCTGCTGCCCATTGCTCACATTACCCCCTGGGCTTTTCCCCCTGTCAGACCAGTGACTCTATTAGATTCTCATAGGAGTGAGAACCCTAGTATGAACTGCATATGTGAGGGATCTAGGCTGCATGCTCCTTATGAGAATCTAATGGCTGATAAACTGAGGTGCAGATAAGGCAGTGATGCTCGTACTGGGAAATGTAATTATATATAGCAAACATATATTAATTTTTAAAAAAGGAAACTAAAAACATCTTCTACCTCCAGTCTGCAAAAAAACTGTCTTCCATGAAATCAGTCCCTGGTGCCAAAAAAGTTGGGGGCCACTGCCATAAAATGCCAGGTGACCATGAGAAAGAACACAGAAATTCCTGAAAAACTGATATACAGTGATCTGTGAAGTGAGAGTCTCCTCAACAAATGGAACTGAGCAAACTGGATGTCCACATACAAAAGAATGAAGCTGGACCCTTACCTCACATTATATACAAAAAATGAACTCAAAATGGAGCAAAGACCCAAATGTAAAACAAAAGAGTACAAACTCTTAGAAGAAAATATAGAACCAGAGCTTCATGTCATTGAATTTGGCAATTAATTCTTTGATACAGCACCAAGGGCAAAGGCAACTAAAGGGGGGAAAAAATAGATCAACTAGTCTTCAGAAAAATGTTTAGATTTTGTGCCTGAAGAGACAAAACCAGCACCAGCAGAATGGATAAATGCAACCCAGTTGTGCACTGTCTATGGGACTTGCTTTAGCTCCAAAGACACAAAGAGGGTAAAAGTGAAGGGATGGAAAAACATACTCCCTGCCAATTGTCACCAAACAAGAACAGGGCTGGCTTTATTCGTATCAGAAAAAACAGACTTTCAGTCAAAAAAAAAATTGACAAGAGACAAGGAAGAACATTATCAATAGAAGGTTCAATGCAGCAAGAAGATAGAATTATGAGCATTTATACACCTAAGGACAGACCATCAAGACATGTGAAGCAATGACATGCAGAATTGCAGGGGGAAATAGCACTACAGTCACAGCAGAAAATATCACTTACTGCTAGCACAGCCCCATAATGGAAGGAAAATCCAGAAAGAAGGTAAATGAGTAAGCAAAAGACAGAATACAACAAACCAAATAGATATAACAAACATACACAGAACATCCTACTCAACAACAACACACACACATTCTTCTCAAGACCACATTGGACCATTTCAAGGATAGACCTATGTCAGGCCATAAATTAAGTCTCAACAGTTTTTTTTTTTTTTTTTGGTACCGGGGATCGAACTCGGGTCCTTGTGCCTGTGCAGCAGGCGGCAAAACCACTGAGCTAAATCCCCGGCCCCAGGTCTCAACAGTTTTGAAGAGAGATTACACAAAGAATATTCTCCAGCTACAGTGGGATAACACTAAATCAATAACAGAAGGACAATTTGGAAATTCACAAATTTGTGAAAATGAAACACCACATGCTTAATCAGTATGTCAAAGAAGAAATCAGAAGGGACATTAGAAAATACTTAGATACAAATGAAAATGAAAACACAAAATACTAAAATGTAATGAGTGCAGCCAATGCAGTGCTAAGGGAGAAATTTATAGCTGTAAACTCTTATATTAACAAACAAAAAAGATCTCAAATCAACAACCTAACTTTAGTACTTAAGGAATTAGAAAAAGAAGAATAAACTAAACCCAAAGCTGGAAAGGAGGAAAAGAAATAACAAATTACAGCACAGATCAACAAAATGCAAAATGGAAAAACTATAGAGAAAAATAAATACAATCTAAGACCAACAAAATTGCTTGACATCCAGCTAGATGACTAAGAAAAAAAAAGGGAAGAATCAGATTACTAAATTTAGAAATAAAAGTGGAAGCATCACTTACTGATTGTAGAGAAAAGATTATGAGTATTATGAATAATTGTATGCCAACAAATTGGATAATCTAAATGAAACGGACAAATTCCATGAATAAATAGAAAATGAAGATAAAATCTGTATATACCTATAACTAGTACAGACACTGACTTAGTAATCAAAGATCTCCAAACCAAAAACAGTGCCCTGGACTAGATGGCTTCACTGGTGAATTCTATCAAACATTTTAAAAAGAACTAACATTAATTCTTAAACTTTCCCAGAAAATTGAAAAGGACTTCCTGTATTAGTCTGCTTTCTCTTACTACAAACTACACGAATCCGGTTCCTTTACAAAGAAAAGAGGTTAATTTACCTCACAAATCTGGAGGGTCAAGAGCATGGGGCTGGCATATGCTTGGTTCCAGGGAGGACCCCATGGCTGCTTCACCACATGGCAGATGGCACCACAGTGGGAGTACGAGTGAGAAGGAGACATCACACGATGAAATAGGAAGCCAGAGGGTTCAGGACAAGGCTTCATAACAGCCAACTCTCTTGAGATCTAACAGGGTTTCCTGAGAACTAAATACCTTCCAAGGATGATGCCCTTTCACTTAATTACATTGTACTGTATTAGGCTTTATGTCTTAAAGGTCCTACCTCCTCAACACTTTTATACTGGGGACCAAGCTTCCAACACACAAACCTCGGGGGTCAGACTCAAACCATCTCCAACCCATAGTGGCTTCCTAACTCACTGAGATCAGCATTACCCAGATGCCAAAGCCAGATAAAGACACTACAAGAAAACTAGAGGCCAATATCCCTTATGAATGTTGATGCAAAAATTCCTCAAAAAATACTACCAAACCAAATTAGCAGCATATAAAAAGATTATACACCATAACCAAGTGAGATTTATTCCTGGAATGCAGAGATGACTTAACATAACAGAAGGTCATTAAGCTTAACATAATGAAGGAAAAAACCCACGTGATTACAATATAGAAAAGGAATTTGACAAGATTCAATACTTTGATGGTTGAAAACTCAACCGACTAGGAATTATAGAAATTATCTCATAATACACACCATATATGAAAACCCCCATAACATCACAATGATGAGACAAAGTTTTCCCCTAAAATCAGGAGCAAGCAAGGATGCCTTCTCTCACCACTTTCATGAACGATGGTGAGGGAAGCTACAGTCAGTGCAATTACATGAGGAAAAGGAACAAAAAGCATTCATATATAAGGAATTAAAATTATTCCTGTCACAGATCATATAATCTTACATGTAGAAAAATCTAAAGATTACTTCCAAATACAAACTTACTACAGCTAATGAATTCAGCAAAGTAACAAGATAAAACAAGATTTTTTTTAACTACAAAAATCCACTGTTTCTATACACTAAAAATGAATAATCCAAAAAGGAAGCTAATAAAACATTTCTATTTACAATAGTGTCAAAGAGATACTTATTAATTAGTCAAGGGAGATGAAACAGCTGTGCAATGAACACTGTGAAACATTACTGAAAGAAACTTACAAAGACTGAATGGAAACACATCCCATGCTCATGGAAGACTTAACACTGTTGAGATATCAATGTACCCAATATTACTACAGATTCAATGCAATTCCTATCAAAATCTCAATGATGTTTTTTGGCAGAAGTAGAAAGTCTATCCTAAAATTCATATGAGATGTCAATAGCCCTCAAATAGTCAAAACAATCTTGAAAAAGAAGAACGCTAAAGACTTACCTTTGACTAATTTCAAACTTAATACATCCAGGTGCAGTAGCACACATTACTCAGGAGGCTGAGGCAGGAGAAAGACCAGTGGGGCAAGGACAGTCTTTTTAACAAATGACACAGGGGAAACTGAATATCAACATACAAAAAAATAAAGTTGGACTCCTACCTCACAGCACATATGAAAATTAATTCAAAATATATCAAAGATCTAAATAAGACTTAAACTATAAAACTCTTAGAAGAAAACATAGGGCAAAAATGTCATGTTATTGAATTTGACAATGATTTCTGAGATATGGCACTAAAAGTATAGGCAACAATGAAAACAAAGTAGACAAATTAGGCTGCATGAAAATTTATAAGTTGTGAGCATCAAGACAATATCAAGAGAGTAAAATGGCAATCTAGAGTGGGAGAAGATACGTGCAAATCATATACCTGGTAAGGGATTAATATCCAGGATGTACAGAGAATTCCTAAAAAACAACAAAAAACCTCAGATTTCTAAAATGGGAAAAACACTGAAGTAGATCTCTTTCCAAAGAAAATTTACAGATGGCAAATAAGTACAGAAAAAGATGCTCATCATTATTAACCATCAGGAAATGCAAATCAAAACTACAATGAAATATTACCTCACACTCAGTAGGATGCTATTATAAAAGAAACAGAAAATAGCCAGTGTAGAGGAGGATGTGGACACATTAGAACTGAGGTGCATTTTCAATAGAAATTTAAAATGGTGCAGCCACTGTGGAAAACAGAGTGATGTTTCCTCAAAAAATTAAACATATAATTACTGTATGATTGAGCAATACCCCTCCTGGGTAAAGGCCCAAAAGAATTGAAGCAGAGTCTCAAAGAACTATTGCATATGCATGTCCATAGAAGCCTTATGCACAATTGCTAAAACACAGAAGCAACTCATGTGTCCACCCACAGACAAATGTATAAGTAAAATATAACACATATACATAAGAGAAGTATCCATCTTTACAAAGGAAGGAAATTCTGCAATTTGCTAAAACATGGATGAACCCTGAAGATAGCTGTGTTAAGTGAACTAAGCCCATCACAAAAGGACAAATACTGTGTGATTCCATTCATAGGAAGTCCCCAGATGGGGGTGGCAGGATGAGGATATGAGGAGTTGAAGAGGGGGAACAGGGAGTCAATATTTAGTGAGGACAGAGCTTCAGTTTGGAAAAGTGAGGAAACTGGGGGGGGGGGGATGTAGGATGGTGATGGCTGAACAACAACGTGAATGAGCTTAATGTCCCTGACCTGCGCACTTACACACAGCTAAAATGGGAAGTGTCATGTTATGTGTATTTTATCATAATTTTTAAAAAATGTACAACAGAGCATCTCTCATGTGCTTCCCTTGGGCGAGGAGGAGGGGATGTGGGAAGATACACAGGCATGAGCTCACTGGTGCCAGAGGACCACAGGGAGGGCAAGCTACATGGAAGAGCCTGAGGATGTGCAGGGCAGGGCAGGCCACCTACGGCTCTTATCTGAGGACACTCTGTAGACTCTCCCATCCCTGCACCCCCAGGTAAGCAAGCACTGAGCAGAGTCTTTACTGAATGGTCAAGGTCAAAATGGCCAGTAACAGACACATGGAGGTCATGCAGTCCTGCTCTGGGCTTCTGAGCACCTAATGCCCTTGCTCCTCCAGCATTCTTGCCAGAAAACACACGATCTCAATCTAATCATGACAGCCCATTGGACAAACCTAGATTGAGGGCCGATCTATGGAACAGCTGCTTGTACTCATCCAGAACACCAAAGTCACGAGAGATGGAGAAAGACTGAAAGCTATCACAAGTCACAGACACGGAGTTGTGAAGCCAGATGCAATATGTGGTCATGGTACAGAACATTCCAGGAAACAGCAGGGTTGACATAAGGCCTGTGGCTTAGTTAACAGTGACATACCGATGCCAATGTGTGCTGGTGGTGATGTCATATCTGACTACTAGGGGCAGCTGCGTAAGGAATCTATGGGTTCTCTCTGTACTGTTTTGGAGCTTTTCTGCAAGTCTTAAATTATTTCAACATAAAAAATGAAAAAGAAGTACAGAGGTGAGAGATAAGATCTTGTCACTCGCTATTAAACCCTCAATTTTTTACCTATTTCTTAGAATTGCAGCCTGTGACCCAGCCCCACTCACCTCCCACCCTACCACCAAACCACCCCACCTCATCTCTCCAGCCCCACCCCCTGCTGCTCCTCACAGGTGCCAAGCACAAGCCCACCACAGGGCCTTTGCATGTGCTGTCTCCCCTCCCAGATGTATGTCCTTCAGAAGCAGGCGTGACCCACTTCCTCAACTGCCTCAGTTCTCTGCTGAAATACCATCAGTCCAAGAGGCCCTCCCTGGCCACCTCCAAAAGATACCCCATCACCCTCTCCACCCTCCCTCTGCAATGTGCTGTCCCTGGGTCTAAACCCTGCTGGATACATGGCATGTCTGTTTGAGTCTCTATGTACTTTCTGAAATACCATTTCCAGGAGGGTAACATTGCTACCTCATTACGGTTTCCGAAAAACTCAGTTTCACACATGCCCAGCGGGTGAGTGGCAGAATGGACCAAAAACAGCTATGATGGACAGAGGCCAACATTAAGGCAAGCACCTTTCATGGTAGTGAGGAAACGCTGCTTCTGCCTCATCAAAGTGGTGAGGTGTTTTGATGACAATATCCAGCTTCAGAGAGGGTGGGAGAGTGAGTGACATCCGGCATCGCAGGGGAAGCTCAGCGAGGAAGCCCTTCCTGGAAGACAGTTGGGTGAAGGGTGCCAGAGCCATAAAAACATGGGAACCCTTTGATCCTGCAGGCCTCCTGTAGACGGGACCTGAGGAAACCATCCTGTGTTCCAGGCAGAGCTGATGAACAAGGATTTGCATCATAATGCTATTTATAAGAGTAAATTAGGAAATAACCCAGGTGTCAACAACAGAGAGTTAAATAAGTTGTGTTTGGTAAAACAGTGGAAACACTAGGCGGCCACTAGCCTTTCTCACTCAGAACAGTGTGAGAAATGTCCATAAGCCAACAAGAAGGTACAGCTGAGTTCCCTAGTTCACCCCGATCTTACCAAATATTTGCTCATCCTCTGGGCTAGGAATAACCCACCACTCTGCAGTCAGCTCACTTCATCCTCGTACCATCACCACACAGGCTAAGTATTCTGTTTGCACTTCACAGATGAAGAAACAGACAAAAATGAGTTCAGCCTGTGGAAGGTGGCCACGTGGCATGTGGAGAACAGCCTTGCTGCACGCCAGCAACTCACCACTGAGGCCACTGTGTGTGCAGGTGTGCCCTCAGATATACACATGTGTACACATGTGCATAGCAGTGAGAAAACAACCTCCCCCCACCACACACACACACACACACATGCACACACAAACTTGCCTAGAAGACTGGAAGGGAACTAACAGCAGACATCTCTGGCTTTAGGTACAATTATTTAATTTCAATTTTCTCCTTTGAAATTTCCAAATCTTCTCTGGTCAGCATTTCTGCATTTTGTGATCAGATACAATGTTCTTGAGTCGGGTGAGGAGGTAATCAGAAGTCTTCCCAGCAAGGACTGGATTGTGTGACCCTAATAACAAGTGCCACAATGCATCCTGTCTTTCTGTCTCAGAAAGGCACACTACCCACTCCTGTGGTTAAGAGACCAACCCAAAAGGACCGTGGTAACTGTGTTTGTAGCCTTTGTGTCCTTTCATCTCAAACTTGCAGAGAAGTTGCAATAATAAAGAACTCCCGAACAGGCTTTGCCCAGACTTGCCACTGTGCCCTCCACAGCCCTCCTCTCTGCATTCCTGCTGAGCTTCTCTGGTCTGTCCGCGGGGAGGTTGGAGGCCCCACACCTGTTTCCCAGGAGGAGCATGGATGCCCTCTCTTCCAAGACCACACAGCGCAGTGTCACAGCTGAGCAACTTCACACTGATACAATACACCTCTCTACCTCACACACACACACATATTCTAAAGTCAACAGACACCAACAACTGTCACTACAGCTGTCTTTTCCGAGCCGGGATTTAGTCCAGGGTCACAGACCACTCATCATTCTGTTTCTTGTTCCATTTTCCCTTGCACAATTCCTTCATCTCTCTGTAGTATTCTGGCCAGTTCCCCTGTTAGGGTCCTCCAAATAGGTGACCTGGTGCTCCCGGTTAAATCCAGGGTGTGTGACTGGCGGGAATGCAAGGAACTAGGGGACACCCCCTGGGGACCCTTGAAGTTGCTGTGTCCCATTCTTGGTTAGTTAAGGGGGTCTCATATGGTTCTTCTCCTGGACAGCTACCCTGTTCCTTTGGTAACTGCAGTAGCTATGGGAGATGCCCTGAGACTACATGCAACCAGTGTCTTCCTCAGGATGTGTCCCTAGCATGCAGCCCTGATGACCTTCTACCTCTACCATTCCTTCCACCTCAGGAACGGCTTTTGGCTAAAGAATGGGGATGCTCCCTTCTCTACACCATCCACTTGTGGCTGGTGTCAGGATGCCTATATGCTATGTGGATGCCTGTGTCGTGGCTTCTAGTCTGTTGTCACTATGCCATGCTGTGTGTGGGTTCACCTGTTATTCTGCTGCAGATTTTCATATCTCCATTTGTACACACAAGCAATCTGTAGCTTTCTCCCCACCACCTCCACTAGCTAGGCTTTTGCGTCGGCACCATGTTTACCTTTGAGCCAGGCAGTTTGCCCATTGAGCTACTCATGTGGGTTGGCTCTGGGCCATGAATAGCGTCCTGTTTCACCAGTGGGAAGGCCCAGGGTCACCTGGCATAGCAGTTTTTCCAGGAAAAACTTTTAGATGAGGAAAGAATTTTCTACGTATTTTTTATTTTAAAGTGTTCAAACATGCAGAATGAACAGGCACACATACTCAGTACGCGGGACCTGCCACTCTGCTGTGTGTCATTGTCCCAGGCCGCCCTTGAGCCACTTTACTTTCGGATGTACTCAAAGCACACAGCAGGTACTTTGACAATGTCAAATTGGTTCCATACTCACTGAAATCTTTTCCAACAATCAATCATTTCGCCAAGTTTTTCAAATTTCTTAGAATACAATTTCAGAAATAACTGTCAAATTTAAATCTTTTTCAAAATCTGTTGCAAAAGTTCCTTGTCATGTTTAATGTTTAGATACTTGAGGATTTTCCTTGCTTGGAATTATTTTTTCTCTCAAGGAACCAAGCAGCAGCTCCTGAAAAGAATTGTCAATTCTGTTGTTTTGTTTCTTGTTATTTTCTATTCTTGTCTATTATTTATTTCTGAATTCCTTAATGTGAACTTTTAAACTTACTTGCCTAGATTATTTTTTTCTTTTTTAAAAATAAAAGTACAGGCTGGGTGTGGTGGTGCACACCTGTAATCCCAGAACTCGGGAGGCTGAGACAGGAGGATCACCATGAGTTCGAGGCCAGCCTGGGTTACATAGTGAGTTCAATGCCAGCTTGGACTACATAACAAGACCCTGTCTTAAAAAACAAAATAAAAATAAATAAATAAATAAATAAATGAAGGTACATGTACCTATGAATTTGTCTTAAAGATATGAACACATCCTTGTAATTTTTATATCTACCATACAGTAAAATAATAGTTATTGCTGGGTTTTTTTCTAAGTAGATTTTTCTTCTGAAATAATGATACCCAGTATAGGCTTTTAATTTTGGAATGCACTGAGGCCTTCTGCAGTCTGGTATAAGATCAATTTTTGTGAGTGTTCCAGGAATATTGTAAAAGGCACATCTTTTGCATATAGGATACAACATTTGGTATTTCTACTAATTAAATTATATTAAGTCAAATTATTTGTTTTTTTGATGTATCAAAGACTAGATGAGGTAATTAAAGTTTTTCTTTTCCTCTGCATTTTAAATAGTTTTTATTTCACTGCCCTCAATGAAAGTTGCAGGGGTTGCAGGGGTCTTTTGGTACCAGGGATCGAACTTGGGACCTTGAGCTTGTGAGGCAGGCGCTGGGACCACTGAGCTAAATCCCTGGCCCGAAAGTTGCAGTTTTATAGCTGACTGTCCTCAGCAATTTAAATTGCCCTCTTTGCCTTGAGATTAAGGTAGCGACTTCTGCTATCTTTGGGTGTGTGTACTTGAAAGTCTTCAGCCATTCTTTTGCTCTGATGTGTCATACCTGGTTTCGTCATTAAGCAACATATATTTTAATTCAGTTTAAAAAAAATCTAGAGATAAGAAACTGGCCTTGAGGAAGGAACTCCCACCCTGGGAAGTGTGAAGGGCACGTGGAGACAGCCCTCGCAGCACACATTTCCACAGCAATATGACTCACAAGACACACAAGGTATAAACAGTTCAAATGTCCACAAGTCAAAAAATGGACAAGCAGAAGTTGGAGAGTCCACACAATAGGTCACTGTTCATCTTAAAAAGGAAGGAAACTAGGACACACAACTCAAGATGAACCCTGAAAGCTGCCTTGAGTGAAAGACAACAGGCACAGAAGGCCACGTAGTACACAACTCCACTTACATGAAACACCCAGAACAAACATAGAGGCAGACAGCAGATTACTGGCTGTGGGGGCCCAGGAGGCTTGGAGAGGGGCTGCTCATGAGTGCAGGGCTTCCCTTCTGGGGTGATGTTCCAGAATACTAAGAGGTGACAGTTACACTTTCTGAATGCACCCAATACCACTTGATTATACATTTTAAAGTGGTTAAAGTAGAAAAAGCTTTATGTGTATTTTACCACACACACACACAAAAACACATTTATATGTATACACACATAGTTTCCAAAGCCACACCTATGGGTTTTCACTGGCTCTGCCCCTCACTAGCTGTATATCCCAAGCCTCAGTTACCCCATCTGAGGCCCATGGAGAGTTTTGATGAGGCTGCTATAAGCAAGTCTGCATATATGTAGTACTTGACCCAGGGCACCCAACTGTTATGATCTGTAACAGTCCATCCCAGCCATGAACACTCCTTCCCAGGACCTAATCCAGGTTCTACCAGCTTCAGGGGGCTGCCCCACAAAGGCAGGATGCTGAGGAGGTCCAGGGAGCCCTCTATCCAGCTCATAGCCAACATGGGACATTCTGATACAGTGAAAAAGCCTCCAGGTGACACATCAAACCATTGGTGTCCTGCGTGGTGGCAGCACATAAAACACACACCTGCCCTTGCAGTCACATCCAGTTATCAAGCATCAGTGTCTCCAGTGCTGCCCCTCTACTGGGAACAGTGCTAGAACTCTGGTCAGAAATGGCCCTGCAAAGGCCCTCCCTCTCCACCCTGCTCCCTGGGAAGAGCCTGACCCCACCTTGAGCCTAGCCCCACATTCCTCAGGACTCTGGCTAGACTTACTTGTTCCCAATACAATGTCCCCCATATGAGTCCCTACTATAGACCCACAATGGACACCCCAAGTCCCTGACATCTATCCTGGGCTCCCAGGGCCCCACCATACTTTTCTACCAGTTTACTGCTGCAAATGGAGAAACAGTAACAAAGCTCATCAGAACCTATGGACTGCTAGAGATGTAGCTCAGTAGTGTTGTGCCTGCCTGGCAAGAGCAAGGTCCTGAATTCGATTCCAGGTACACACAAAAAAAATAGAACCTATGGGCTGGCCTTTAACACAGGATGACCTATGGACCTTGTCCATACAGCTGCTTGTCAGCCACACAGTACCTTCTGTCTATATCACACTGTGAGTCGGCCCTTTGGGCAGAACCATCTGGACAAGCTGAGGGAAGAATGCTTGAGATGGGTGGAACTCCATCTCTCTCTCTGTCCAGAAGGTGGGAACCTCAAAAGCCAGTGCCAGGGAGGAACAACAGAGGCCCCCAGAGAGGCCTACACCCACCCAATCACCATAAGACGCTCTATGCTGGTGCCTGTCTCAGTGCCAGGGAGTTAAGGGGAATTGACCCTTGGCTAGGAACCTAGCACTCACTCCTCCAATGAGCAGGGGGTGGCAGAGCAGGTGTGGCTCTCCCATGTACCCCAGACAAGGAAGGAGGCCTAGTCAAGGTCACACAGCAGGCAGGAAGCCCAAGTCACCAACCGGCACTACATCCTTGGGTATCCCCACCCACACTCTGTTGCCGATGACTCAGAAAGTCTTGACATGGAGCTTTCTCCTCCAGTCACTCTTCTAACTCCAGCCAGGAATGGAGGTCAATACCCTAGCCCAAGCCATAATGCAGTGGAGCCATGACTCTTCCCTGGGTACAGACACCTTACCCCGAGATGTATGGACCATCTGGGGGCTCTGCAGTCCCTTCCAGCTCTGTCTCTAGGAGTGAAGCATGCACATATATGTGCACACACATACATATTAATAAACACACACATGTGCACACACACACACACACACACACACACACTTGAGCACACACACACACAAGAGACCGTGAAGCTGCCATGCTGAGAACCCAGAGCCAGGGCATTGGCCCTCCGAGTCCCAGGAATGTGACGTTGTATGGGCTGAGATAGATTCAGTGGGGCTCCTGGCTTTGCCAGCATTTCAGTGGACATGCAGGAGCTAACAGGAGCCCCCAGAATCACTGATAAGTACTGAGGACAGCCTGGTGGGGTAGGGGGTACACCCAAATGCAGGAGGAGGGGAAAAAGAAGAAAGGCAGGAAAGGGCAGGAGAAGCAGTGGTATTTGGGGTATGACCTTGCTCACTCCCACTTGAAAACAACACTAGTTCCTACTGATAAATAATCCCAATCCCATCATCAGGTCCTCAACCTTAGCCACTGGGAGATTAAGATATGGTGAAATGATAAGGGGCAATGTGACAGCATGGAGTCCCCAAGAGAAAGGGAGGAGGGACTTCTTACCATGGTGCTGGAACTATCAGGACTCTAGAGGCAAAAAGGAATCCCCATCCCATCTGTACCTCATGGCAGAAATAGAAATGAGCTCAAAATGGGCTCAATGTAAAATCTAGAACTACAAAACTTCTAGAAGACAGAAAATCTTTGTGTCCTTTGGGCAAAGATTTCTTAGATACAATATCAAAAGCTCACTCCATGAAACAAATTGATAAATTGGACTTCCTAAAAATTAAAACTTTTGCTTTTTGAAAACATGATTAAGAGAACAAAAGGATGAGCCATAGATCAGGGAAAATCTTCAAGGAATACACCTGATAAAGGACTTAGTCTCAAATATGACCTTATGAAACATACAAAGAATCTAACAATGAACTCAAACTCACCAATAAGAAAGCAAACAATTCAAGTTTTCTCAAGGGACAAGAGATGAACAGACATCACCAAAGAAGGTAAATAAGCAGGTAAAATGTCACTCCACATATTTAGCCACTGGGGAAAAGCTAAATAAAACTACAGTGATGAACCTCTGCAGATGCATTAGGTTGGCTAAATTTAAGGCTGCCCACACTAAGTGCTGACACAGTAGAGCAACTAAATTTCCCACATGCCCAGTGGCTCAATGTGCTGTGGCCACTGTAGAGGGTTGTTTGGCAGGTTTCCTAGAAATCTAAACCAACACCACCTTCTGACCCAGCCACTCCTAGATATTTACCCCAGAGAAATGAAAGCATTTATCCCAAGACTTTTATGGAAACACTCCTAGCAGCTTCATCTGTAAGAGCCCAAACTGGAAGCAGCAACAATTGCACACAAAAACAATCTGGAATCCCTGGTACCAAAAAAAAAAAAAAAAAAACAACCAAAAAAACCAACAATCTGGAGTCCCATCTGTACAACAGGACACTACTCAGAAATAAAGGAAAAGAACTATTGCTGCATATAGCAAAAATGACTCTCAAAGTACAGTAATGGTTCAATGAACAACAGTATATCAACAAATTTGATAACTTAGAAAAGAATGGCCAAATTCCCAGACACATGTACTTTACTGAGACTGAATCATAAGGAAATAGAAAACATGAACAGAACAATAATGAGTAATGAGATTGGATCAATAATAAAATGTCTCTCCATGTACCAACTCTCCACAATAAATGCAATCATTATGTACTACAAACATGTAGTAAAAAATTAATTAATTTAAAAAACAAAGATAAGACCAGATGGCTTTACTTCTGAGTTCTGCCAACCATTCAAAGAAAAACACCAATTCTCCTAAAATTGTTTTCAAAGACTGAAGAGAATTCTTCCAAACTCATTGTATGAAGCCAGAAAAAGATACAAAACAAAACTATAGGTCAATATCCTTGATGAACATAAATGTAAAATCCTCAAGAAAATACTGGTAAACCAAATCAGAGTACATTAAATAGATTACAGTATTTGCCATGATAAAATGGGATTCATCTCAAGAACATAAGGATGGTGGACCAGAGATTTAGCTCAGTGGCACCGTGCCTGCCTTGCAAGTGCAAGGTCCAGAGTTCAATCCCCGGTACTTCTGCCCCCCATATATAAATATATATATATATGTGTATATATATATATGTATATATATATATATGTGTATATATATATATGTATATATATATATGTATATATATATGTATATGGTTTAACCTACATACAAATTAGTAAACAGGATACAATTTGTCTAGAAAATGAAGGACAAAAATTGTATGATCCTCTCAATAGTTGCAGAAAAGTCACTGATAAAATTCAACATTTCTCTTGAATTCCCTGTGCAGCCCAGGCTGTTCTTGAACATTACAAGCATGTGCCACCATCCCTGGATTAAAATTCAATATCTTTAAATTATAAAAACACTAAACAAACTAGGTATAGAGGAAATGTACTTAAATATAGTAAAGGCCACTTATAATAAGCCAATAGCTAACATCATACTGAATAAGGAAAAGCTAAAAGCTTTCTCTATAAGACCTGGAACAAGATAAGGACACCCACTTTCACTTTTTCTCAACACAGTACTGGAAGATCTAGCCAGAGCCATCATGCAAGAGAAAAAGATAAGGGGCATCCAAATAGGAAATGAGGAAGACAAATTATCACTGTTTGTAGATATCTTATCTCATACAGAGAGAATCCCAAAGAACACACACACACACACACACACACACACACACACAAATTGGAACTAATGAACACATCCAGCAAAGTTGTAGGATTTGAAATCAACATACAAAAATCAGTAATGTTGCTATATGCCAATAGTAAATTATCTGAAATAGAAATCAAAACAGCAATTCCATATACAATAGGTACAAAAAATAAAACATTCAGGAATAATATTAGCCAAAGAGGTGAAAAATCTCTACAGTAAAAACTATAAGATGCTAACAAAAGAAACTGATGAGGACACAAAAAAATTGGAAAGATATCTCATGTTTATGGATTGGAAAGAGTCAATATTGTAAAATGTCCACACTTTCCAAGTGACCTACTGATTCAATGGAATCGCTATCAAAATACCAATGACATGCTTCAGAAAAATGGAAAACACTCCAGAAATTTATATGGAACCAGAAAATACTCAGAATAGAAAAAGAAATTCTGAGCAAAAAGAACAAAGTTGAACATATCACAATATCTGACTTTATATTACAAAGTTACAGTAATCCAAACAACATAGTCTTGGCATTAAAAATAGAAACACAGACCAATAGAACAGAATAAACAGCCTTGAAGCAAGCCCAGGCATCTACAACTGATTTTCAACTGATTTTCAATAGAGATGCTAAGAGCATAGCATACACTGGATAAAGGAAGTGTTTTTATTTTTCAATAAATGGTGTTGGTAAAATTAGATCTATATATGAACAAGAACGAAACTAGACCCTTATCTTTCACAAGATACAAAAAAAAATACTCAAAATGGGTTAAAGTCTTAAATGTAAGATCAAAAACTATGAATCTACTAGAAGAAAACATGGGGGAAATGCCTGAGGACATGCAAATGGGTAAGGTTCTTTTGGATAAGACCTCAAAAGCACTGGAAACAAAAGCAAAAATAGATAAATGGGACTACATCAAACTAAATAGCTATGTGACAAAAGAAAATAATCAGAGTGAAGATACAACCTATAGAATGGGAGAAAATATTTGCAAACTATAAATCTAATAACTGGTTAATATCCAGAATATATAAGGCACTCAGTAGCAAAATAAATGATCCAATTAAAAATGAGTAATACACCTAAATAGACATTTCTCAAAAGAAGACATATAAATGGCCAACAAGAACATTAAAAAAATGCTTAACACCACTCATCATTGGGGAAATGCAAATCAAAACCACAATAAGATACCACCTTGCTCCAGTAAGTGTGGGTATTATCGAAAAGACTAAGATAAGTGCTGACAAGGATTTGGAGTGCACACTGTTGGTAGGAGTGTAAATTAGTACAGCCATTATGGAAAACACTAAGAAAGTTCCTTTAAAAATTAAAAATAGAGCTACCATATGATCCAGCAAACCACCTACTTGCTGGCTACATATTCAAAGGAAATAGAATCAGTATGGTGAAGAGACACCTGCACTCTGTTTATTGTAGCACTATTCACAATAGCCAAGAAATGGGAACAATGTAAGAGTTCATCTACTGATGAGTGGATAAAGAATTACACACAATGGAATACTATAAGTCTTAAAAGATGAAGTCCTATTATTTGCAATAACATGGATGAACTAGAAACCATTATATTAAGTGAAATAACTCAGGCACAGAAAGACAAGTACTGCATGAGCTCACTCATATATGGAACCTAAAGAGTTGATCACCTAGAAGTCGAGAGCAGAATGGTGGTTACCAGAGGGGATGGGAGAGTAGGAGAGAGGGATAGGATGGGAAAAGGTTGATTGATGGTTACTAAGTTAGGTTAGGCTCTGGAGAGCCATTGCACAGCAGGAGAACTGGAGATAACAATTATGTATTGTATGCTTCAAAAAGCTAGAAGAAAGGATTTTTAAAGTTTTCACCATAAGGAAATTTCTATAAACATTTAGCCAGATGTGGCAGCACACGCCTGTAATTCCAGTACTCCTGGAGCCTGAGGCAGAAGGGTCACAAGTTTGAACCCAGCTTGGATAACCTAGTGAGAACCTGTTTAAAAAAACAAACAGCAACAACAACAACAACAACAAACCACAAAGGAGTGGGGATATAGCTCAGTGCAGAGGCCCTAGGTTCAATCCTTAGAACCAAAAAATAAAGTAGAAGTTTGAAGAGACAGATATGTTTCACCTGATTTAAATATTATACAATAGATACATATATCAAAATATCAGGAGGTACCTCAAAATATACAATGCTATACTGTTATATATCACTTTAAAAATAAAGTATAGCCAGGCATGGTGGCATGCCTATAATTCTAGGATTTGGGAGACCGAGGCAGGAAGACTGTCACAAGTTTAAGGCCAGCCTGGGCTACACAGTGAGTTCAAGACCTGCCTGAACTGCATAATGAGACCCTTCCTCAAAAAACTAGAAAATAGATAGAGTTTAAAAAATAAAGTTTAAAAAAGAACTAAAAAATGTTCCTGAAGGAAAGATGCCAGACAAAAAGAATTTGCTGTGTGATTCTGTTTATATAAGGTCCTGCCAACACAAACCAGTATGTAGGTGGGCCGGAGATTTAGCTCAGTGGTTCTGCCACCTATCTCGCAAGCAAATGGTCTAGTTTGATCCCCAGTACCAAAAAAAAAAAATAGAGTACAAATCAGTATGTAGGGGGTCAACAGCAGACCAGAGGTCATTTGACTGAGGGGGTAGAAGACACTTTGGGGTGACTGTGCTCTCTCCTGATGGCAGTTTCACAGATGCCTGCATATATCACAGCTGATCAAACTGTCCAACTTAATTGCATGGAGCTTGCTGCTTGTCAATTATGCCTCAATAAAGCTGCTTTACATAAAAAAGCTATTTTGAGAGGAGTCTTTGGTAACTAGGATGGCAACGGGTTGCACAGCCTCCAAGAGACTGGCAGCCTGGGTAGGAGTGAGCCCTACTAGCACATTCACTCTCTCCCAGGCATGGGTCTGAGCAAGTCACAGCCAGCCTCTGAAGGAGCTGCTGTCATTGTCCCCACCTTACAGATGAGAAACCATCCCAGCTGGCTCAAGACCACAGTTCTTGGCAGAGACAGGAGGCTGTTTCCTGAGGCTGTGTCTGCCTTCCGGTGGTTTCTCAGCTGACCCTCCAGCCACACCACATCTCCTGCGAAAGCCTGAGTCAAGCCAGCTCCTCCAACCGTCCTTGATCCAGTAAAGAATGAGGGCCACACAGCAGGCAGCTGAGGGACTAGGTGCAGTGGAGGCTGGCTGTGCACCTCATGGGCCCCCATCTCCCTGCTGGATACCAATATCCATGGCCTCAGCCCCTCCCTGGGGAACACTGTGGCATCAGGGGATAAACTCAGACCCCATCACTGTCACTGCTGCCCCTATAGAGGCACCCTGATCCCCATCTTATGGAAGCCCATATGTGGCCCCTCCTCTCCAGGTCACCTGCCTCTCTTTGAAGGGTCACATAACACCTAACTTCCCCTAGGAGACCCTCTCCTCGGTTCCCACAGCCCCCAAGTGCCCTCCTACCCCGATGCCCACAAACCTGTGTAGAATAGTTCCTGGGCCATGACCAGGGCCAGTCCTCAGAAGGCAAGTTCAGTTACATTGTGTGCTGGGAGTGAGTGGTAGACAACCACATCAGGCGAGGACAGAGGCTGGGACCTCCTATGACTCACCTGTAGCAGAGTGGCAGGGACCTGTAGACCCCCTGGGCCTTGTAGCCACAGAGCCAGCCTCCCAGGCACGGAGAGGTGGGCACCACTTAACAGGCTGGGGATGAAGAAGCAGAGGACCATGGCATCCAGGGTGGCAGAAGAATACAGACCTTCACAGGGGGACAAGTCAAAGCAGGATGGACCAAGGTAGGGGCTACTCCACAGAGGGCCTCCCAGGCATAGCTGGCCCCACAGTGAGTACAGGCAGACTGGTGAGACAAGGCCAGCCAAGCTGGACCCTAGGTTGCAAACCAGAGACCCTGAACTCCAGCATAAGAGGGCAGCACCCAGGGCAAGGCTAGGAGGATCAAGGCTGGGTGGGCCCAGGTGCACGAAATCAGAGAGTGGGCAGGGGCTCATGCCCAAGTCCTGCCCAAGTCCAGTGACTCATGCCCAAGGCCCAGAGCCACTCGTGACCATTCCAATCAGCCAATGACTATGAGCATCATCTGAGCCAGTCCCAAATGTCTGGCTGGGAAGCTGCTCATCTTGAGCTAGATGTTGAGACAACAAGCCTATGGCCAGCTGTTCCCAGTGGCAGCAGCACTGGACAGCCCTATCCCCTCTCTCATCTCTGTTATTGAAAAAGCACTTGAAAGTTTACATGGGTTGGCACCAAGCCCATCAGAGGGCATGGGCAGTGGGACCCACGAAGAGAGGAGGACCACACAGAGCCACACGGGTGGCCACAGGACAGCACAGAGCCACACAAAAGGAGCAGTTGGCCAACAAGACTGACATAGGACCTAGGCTATTCTTCAATCAGACCACTGCCTTCTCCCATGGCAGCACCTAGTATCAGTGTCCACAGGGACCCAGATGCTGACCCAAAGCACTTACTTACCTGGGTCTCAAGGCCTGCCTTGCCTTTTAAATCCTCCTAACAAAGACTTTATAAGCCAGGGTTCAAAAGAGCCACTCTGTGCCTCTCCCCCTCCCCTAAATGCTAAGCGATATCTGGGGACATTTTTCATTGTCACAATTGGAAGGGGTGCTACTGGCTTCTTGGGAGTCAGGCCAGGGCTGCTACTCAACCTCCTATCATGCACAAGACAGTCCTCCAGAATGATCCAAAGCTGCTCTACAAACTAAGCGAGCATAGACCCTTTTTCAAGATAAAGTAGCTGAGGTCTAGAAAGCCTAAGTGACCACCAGATACAGCCCAGGCCCATCCCTGGGGCAATGAGAGGCTGACTCCCTCCAACCTCCTGACAGGTGGCCCTGGACCACCCTGACTAGCACTTTTGCAGCTGCAGCCCAGCCATGGACAAGGGCCCACAGCAGCAAGCTCCTCAGTGGACTCTGATTTGCTGGGGCTGTGCTTCCCAGTTGAGGCTGGACCCTGAGGCTAGCAGAGGCCCACAAGAGTACCCTGACTCCCACCCCAGGACAATCCAGGACAGCCGGAAGCCTGTAGAAGCCATAGCTGGTGGCCCTGGCCAGCCCCTCACACCACCAAGAACACAGCCCAAGGCACTGAGCCCTGAGCCCCTGCCACTCCTCTTGCAAAGCAGGGGACATACCTGACCTAGGGAGGGAGCCCTGGCACCTTCCATCAACAAGCACCACACAGGAGCAACTCAGCCAGAGAGTCCCCTGCCCTTCTGGAGGGGCCTCCTTCACTCCAGGTTTCAGTTTCTCTGACTGTAAAGGGGGCGGGCACTGAGGTACAACCTGACTGCACTTCCCACAGCAACCACTGTTGTTGCTCAGCTCAGGGGGTGGCATCCTGGGAAGAGGCCTCAGGTATGTTCCCAAGTCATCTGCCTGAACTGTGGAGAGGCAGCTTCCCCAAGTGCTCTTGTGTGCCCAGCCCCCATATATATACACTCTTCAGGAGACCCAACCCCCAGTCAAGGCAGCTACTGAAATCCAAGGGAGGGATGGGTCAGGTTACAAGACCAGCAGGTGCTCCCAGAACCACCTAAATCCAGAACTACCTGGTAAAGCCCGGCTCGGCCCACCAGCTACAAGCCCATGGATGATCTTCTCAGCTCCCAGGAGGCCCTGAGGGTGCCCACTGCAGCCGCACTTCTGAGGAGTGGCCACCAGCACCATGGTGGCTACCCACACAGTAGGCATCTGGCTGCTGAGCAAGACTGCTCTGCCAAATATAGTGTCTCTACCCACAGATACACCTGAGACCATGCAGAGCTCAAGGTTACCCTTCCAAGACTACCTCCTTAGGAGGCACTGTGCCCTATTCCCTCCCTCTTGACCCCCCAAACAGCCAGGCCCACCTCCCACAGCACTCCACCCAGGACTTGCTCAGGCCCCACTTCTGAGGTCATCTACAAAGAGGTCCAGACTGACATACTCATGCCCTCTCTGGGCCTGCAGAGGGACCCTGCTCTGGCCAGTGGCAAAACAAGATTTGGACCATACAAATGGAGCCATAGGGCAGGGGCTGCACAAAACAACCCAAGAGCACTGGGCAGTTACCTGACAGGGCCCAGTTCTGGCTTTGCCACACAAAGTATGGGTCTCTTAGGGCCTCAACCCACATGGACAAGCTGCAGGGACAATAGGTCAGGGGTGTCTCAGCCCTGGTGGAGCCCATGGTTCCCTCAGCTGGCCCCCCGGCTAAACCAAGGGCAGCTTGCAGCTGCAGGGAGGGCACTGGGGCCTCCCAATGGGACAAGAGACCAGGTCCCCAGCTGGTCACTCAGATGAGGGGTCACAGCAGCAGCTGCAAGCCTGTACTGGGTCCAGGACATGCTTCCTTCCTTCCTATGGCGTGAGACCTCTGAAGGAGCAGTGGCCCACACCACATGGGACTTCCGCCAGCCCCCTGTGTGACAAAGAGGGCAAGAGAAGAGATGCCCTTGGTGGACCTGGCTTCTTTCATCTCTGGGTTCTATCCTCTGGGTGGGACCCCTGCTCCACCCACCTGGACTGTCCCCACTGGCACCACAGGGCTCCACTCTAGAAATCACCAGGTCAGACCTAGGCTCCTACAGCCCCCAACATAGACTGAGCAGTCCTGGCTGAGAGAGAAGCTAAGCTCTGTCACACAACAGCCCTGCCCACATCACATACTCCCACTCCCCAGGCTTTCCCAAGGACAGGACACAGGACATAGGGACCAATAGAGATAGCACCCAGGGGCAAGGAGTTCATGGGGTCCCTCATTCAGCCACCAGGCACATGCTACCACCTTAGCCACATCCCAGCCTCAAATCACCCTCAATCCACCTCAGAGTTCTCAGCCCTAGATGCTGGCAAACACTCCAGGGGCTCAGAAACCTCTTATAGGCTTGTTGCTGCTTATTCCCAATAAATGCTCTTTTATTATTTAAAACTAAGCAAGAATTTTTAAATTAAAAAATTTGAATGATCAAAATTCAAAAATCAAAACCTCTAATCCACAGCCAGAGACCACCACAGTGAATCCTTGATGTCCATTTTATGGGCCTACCGAGGCTGGATGTGTGTCTTGGCCCCAGAGGGGCACTGCCTACAATGCACAGGCAATACAATGTTGCCTGCCACACTGAGGGCCACCTTTCCATGTCAACCAAACCCAGTGCAATTCTAATCATCCCAAAGTGTCCTCTATGTGTCCTGACCCAACCACACCCAGATCCCATCTGTCTCTCCCCTGGCTGCATCTAGTTTCCATAATGTTGCCTTAGACAGGGCCCGACAGCCTGGGCCTTTGGTTAATCTGTGCAAACCCAAGTCACAGCAGCAAGCTCACAGGATCAGGAGGCCCTCAAAGGTGCCCATATTCTGGGATGCCCTTTCTCTGACCATCTGCCCAGCTACACCAGGAAAGAGAGTCCCATGTGAGGGGTATGTGACATCTAGAGGGACCCCCGTAGTTGCTGGGCCATGGCCAGGGGCTGAGCCCCTCCCAGGAACATTCTGGTTACCAACTTGGATCCACATCTTGGCCTAGGCACCTGTGACCTCTCAGAGCTAGTGTGTGTGTCCAGCTGAGCACTATGCCCAGTACACATGACAGCCACCCCCACCCTCACCATGTCCACCTCCAGAAAGAGGTTGCAAGGCCTGAGGACGCTGCCCGGGCAGTATGACTTTGAGGTGGCAGGCAACCGGCCAGAGAGGCCCTGATAAGAGCTGGAAGGCGAGGCCTGCCCCACAGTCTGAGGCCAGCAAAGCCACAGAGCCCCCAGCTCCGCCCATGCCCCTATGCCAAGGACAGCCAGAACATTCCAGCACTTGCCCAGGAGGTACCGCACCTCTGCAGGGCTACATCAGGGACCTTGAGTGTCCCCAATCCGAGGACAGTGGGGGCAAATTTTCCTGAGCAGAAACCACTCCCACCTCACAGACTAGCAGGGACTTTTCAAAGGCCCTTTGTATCCCTGTCTCCTGTTTGACTTCCAGCCAAGTGAGGTGGAGGTTAGATGCCCCAGGACACAGGAAGGTCAACAGGTCACCCAAGGCTACACTACAGGGCAGATACGAGCCAGGAGCAGAGAACCATGACAAGGTTCTCCGTTCTTCTAAAACAAACCAGGGGTCCTAGAATCCCCCAGATCCTGTCTTGGCAGCAGGGACAACTCCAAAATGTTCCCACTACCCTTAGACCTCCTGTGGCCACTGGTCCACAGCTCATACTCAAACTGGGTGTGACTCTCACCCACCAGCACCCTTTATAGTTGCTTGGCACACTGGGAAGAAACACAAATGTCAGGCTAGGCTCAGCTACAGGGACACAGCTTCTGTCCCTAACTTTCTGCTGTCTCTAGGCCTGCCAGCCTGGGGAGGGTCTCCTTTCTGCCCCTCAAAAGTGCCAGTCCATTTTACCTCCAGCACCTCTTGCCACCCCACCCCACCCCAGGCCTTGCCTCCCACATGGCTAGATTCCTAGGTGAGGTCACCTGAAGAGCACCTGCCCACCGAGACATGAACACTGGGAGAGTAGGACCCAGGAAACCCACTCCTTAGTCATGCGCAGGGGTTTTACAGGGACATGGTGGGGTCGTGACAGCTGCCACCCAGATCATGGCAAGGGGGTGCTGGTTCTGTTCATGGTTCCTGAGTGCTGGGAAGATACTGTGCATTCCACAAAACACGGGGTCTTCACCAGGTCCTCCCAGGCAGGGCTAAGGCTCAGGTCAGAGGTGAGTCAGAGATGACAGCACCAGATACTGACTCGATGCCCTTGGCATCCACACCCATGTGGGAGTCCAGCTTGTCTACTTTGAAGGGACACTATTGTGAGCCAGCCAGCACCCACTGCTCCAGAACCACCATCACTGGTCCAGAATACCGCAGCCAAGTTCTCTACAGCTCACATGAGATGCTTCCACAGATACCCTCCACCTGAGGAATGACTTTGAGTCACTTGTAAATCCCCGAAAGATACAATGAAGCCAGGTCTCTTCCCAGTCTGGGAAGACTCAGCTACCCTTCAAGTCTCAGCCTTTGTAAATTGGCCCAGGAGGCACAGGAACAATCAGTTGTAGGATGATCAGCGGAGCAGCAGCTCACCCAACCACCCTGGGGAAAGGCTGGCCAAGGCCATTCCCACTGAAGACCCTCTCCAGAACATCCCTCTCAGGACAGCAAGGGGCTGGCCAGTGTGCCTAGTGAATGATGGAGCTGCTTACATCTATCCATCTCTCCATCACCACCCATCTACCCATCTGTTTCTCCACTCATTCATATGCCCATTTCCCCATACAGTACCCACCTATTTATCTATCCTTCCACCCACCCATTCTCCCTCCTTCTACCCACCCACCAACCTATCTATTCATCTCTCTATCACCCACCCAACCCATCCCTCACTTCCTCCACGTATCTATCCCCCTTCCAGGGCACCTACTGCAGGATAACGTGGCTCTGTATGCTGCCTGAACATGCAGGCTCACTCTAGATCCTTCAGCATCCCTGAGTGGAGATGCAATGCCAGAATGCAGCTCCAGAGAAGCAAGGTGACAACCTCAGCCACACATACACTCTGTGTGCCAATGCCAGGCCCCTTCTGAGGTAAGGCCTGTCCTACTCCTAGATACAGCCAGAAAGCCAAGGGCCTGCAGGAGCACCTGTGAGGGGTGAGGGACTCCAAGCAACAGGATTCTTTCCACTGAGCCCCCCATTTACCGGGGGAGGTAGGCACTATGTTCACTCAGAGAGACACAGACTAGCAGTACAGCTCACACTACCCTGTGACCACCATGCCTGTCTGCTGCCTAGGAAATCAGGCCATTCTGTGGCCCTGCAGGCCTACTCCCCACTCAGCCCTATTGTTTCTCCACTGTGTGTGGGCCCTGCAAATGTGGAACTGGATACACCAAGGGGAGGGCCTCCTGGGTGCTCAGCAGTCACAGCCCTTCTGGGCAAAGAGGGACTCTGAGCTTTGACCAGTGTGCTGGGGTGGGGCTGATGAGCTCAAAGGAAAAACAGTCATCCTTCAGACCAGGTATCAAATTTGTTTTGTCTGAAGGACTGCAAAACCCGCTGTGTGGCTAACCCCAAACTATGTACTTCTTCCGGCCTCCAGGTTCCCATGGGCGAGGAACAAATCCTTACCGATTCTTGCTAAACCAGTCCTCTGATCATACTTCAGATTTCAGCCACCTCAACTGTACTCAGGGAAGGAGAGTGAGTTGTGAGGAGGAACAGACCCCCTTGCTGTGATTTTGTTGGCCCCAAATCGTCCACTGTTGGGGCAAAGAACAAGAGCCTGCCCTTCCCAAGCCCTCTTGCCCATGCACTGGGAGACTGGAGGGGTGAGGTGGCCTCAGTGAATAGAAGCACAGCCACATGGCCAGCAATCATCCCGGGGCTGTGTTCCACCTGGGGATGAAACAGCAGGGTTTTTCCCAGGGCTGCTGGGCACCATGATGCCACATCCTGTCTCCATGGAAGGCTGAGGACAGAGTCTGACCCCCAACACATACCCCTAAAGGGACAAAAGCCACCTTGAGAACTGCTATAGTTCCTTGTTACCTGACAAGAGGTAGGGAATCTTGCCTGCTCCTTCTGAGCCCTGCAGTGAGAACCTCCAGCCTAGCAGGGGGGAGAGGGATGAAGGAGGGAGCAGAAGGGTCCCTGTCTGTCCTCTAAATACCCATCCCCATGGGCTCCCAGTCAGTGCAAGTTGGGAGGCAGCCTTCCCACTGCAAAAATCATCTACAAATAGAGTTGCTGGACCATGGTTTTTGGGACTTGAGGGACAATGGGGAGGGAAGGGGCATCGTCTGCCATCCAAGCCCCTTCAAGCCCCTGGTATGCAAGTTGGACATACGGGTCTGAAGCTTCAGGGTGAGGGTGCACCAGGACATCTAAACAGCCAGAATTTGATGGCTGTTCCAAGTCCTGAGTGAGGCCATATCTCCATGGGCCTCAAGCAGGGCCCAGTCCGAGTACACAGCCCTCCAAAGCCTACCTACCAACCCCTCCAACTCATCTGCCTTAACCCTGAGTTCTGCCTCAGCACACTGGCCTCCTCTTTGGGTCTATATCCACTTTGCCCCCATCATGCTCCCTCACGAGGCCTTCTCTGACTCCCCAGGATGTGGGATGTACCCGGCTTCCTCTAAGCACCCAGCTTGCTCCTCCTACCAGGTTCCTCCTGGGATCCCAACTGCCGCCACCACCCATCTCAGCCTGAGGTCAGGGACAATGTCATGTGCATCTTCCATCCCCAGAGCCAGCTCTTGGCAACAGAGTTCCTGGATACTGCATTCCAGAATCCAACTTCATGGGTCACAATGACCAGAGACCATGGTGTCCCCACCACCACACCGTCTCTCAGCTAAGGTTTCGGGATCAGCAGTGGGTTGAGCATTGGGCATAAACCCCAGTCTGTCTACTCTAGAGCCCCCTAAAGCTTCTGTCCCCAGAAAGGGCACAGGAGCCCTTCACAAAAGATCCTAACAGACCCAAATGCTCCTGGACTTGAGTCCAGCATGCACGGAAGAGGGCAATGATAGCACACACCAGGTGCATGACATTCAGTACAAGAAGGAACACATCACTGAACCATAAATAACTTAGACAATGGTTTTGGCAATTTGCTTAATCAGGCCCTAAGAAAGGATATCTGTTATAACTGGTGGTTATAATATGTTACGTTCTTAGACTCTTTCAATCTCTCTTTCCTCCCTCCTTCCCTCTCCTCTTTTATTTCTTGGTCATTCATGGAAGAACTCAGATCTTCTGTTCCTGGAGAGTGTCCCACAATTGGGATTTTGCAGATGGCATTCCCACGTGCCACTGAGCATGCTCCTCCGGCCCCAGTATATCTGGTAAGCTTGCATTTAGCTCCACAGACTTCATCATTCATTCATCTACACATCCAGGCAAGATGGGTTTATGGGCTGGATTAGTGCTCTTCCAGCCTGGGGCCCTGGAGGTCCAAGAGTCTCAAGCTGTGATGTTCAAACCCATGACCTCACCAGGACCCTGATAATGGTGAAGGTTTAACCTCAGTGTCACTTCTTTAGCATCAGCAGGGATCAGTGGGAATCCTGAAGAAAAACAAAACCTTATCTACCCTTTGGTTTCCCTGGTTACAGGCACCCTGGAAACTCAGGACAGATGTCCATTAGGTTCTCTGTTTATTCACCTGGGCTCAAGATCATGAGCTGTCTCCCTGTTAATTTCCAAAGATGATGGGCAGTCTTGTCCTTTAGTCTCAAGATGAATGCAGGATTTGATCCACAATGTGTTTTGATGCACTTCGGCTGCTACCTCCTGCCAGGAGGCTCTCCTTGCTACATCTGCAGCAAGAGCTTACCAGGTTGTCCCAGCTCCTTGTGACATGGTCCCATGGCCCCACTGAGCACTCATCATTCCCTGCCTCTGCCAGGATGGATGTTCCAGGTTTCACCTGTGCATCTACTGTGGATCTGGGCTCAGCCATTTCTGTTGCAATGTAAAAGGACACTTTAAGGCCACAGTCTGGGGACTGGGAGCTCCTAGCTACTACACAGTTCTTGTTTCTAGGCCTTACCAGTAAACAGAGAAGTGTTTTTAAAATACATTAATCATGAATGCATACTGACACTTACTCAAATGAGGGTTGGAAGGGTTCAGTTTAACCTCATCTAACATATTCCTTCTCCTCACCATTACCACCTTAGCTCACAACACTGCCAATTACTCACCTTAACCCACAATTCCCACTCAGCAGTTTTAGAATGATACAACAAATACTAGCACAGCTGTGACACAGTCACTGATAGCAATTCTACTCATCTTTAACATACCTCTAAGGATATGTCACCTGAAATAAGTCCTTTCTGCATGGTTAGTTTACTAAGTCAATATTCATTTTTAGGCTCATTTGCTTCATTTTGAATCTGGGGAACTTTTTCTAGTTAAGATTTACTTAGGGATTTTGAATTAAAAGATTAGGGTCTGCTTCTTATTTAAAACAATGTAAGCTTTTTATGTGGTTCCAAAGTCAGATTTATAAAATATCATTATAGATTAGATCTAGAATGTACCCGCAAAGACTCAAGGATTCAGATGTGGGGTTTTTTGGAAAGTGATTGGGTCATGGGGTGCTATACTTATCACTGGATTAATCTGATGAGTAGAAGCTGAATGTGCTATTGGGAGGTGGAGCCTGGTTAGAAGAGGTGGGTCACTGGGAGTGTGACCTGGGTGTGTTCTTGCCCTCAGCTCTTCCCTTCTCTGCTTCCTGACTGCCATGAGTGGAGAAGCTTTCCTCTACCATATTTCTGCCTTGGAGCTAGCCAACCATGGACTGAACTCTCTGAAATTGTGAGCCAAATAAACCTCTCTTCCTTTAAGTTACAGGTATTGGGTATTTTGTGCCAGTCTCAGGAAAGTACTAATGCAGGTACAATCAGAGAAATTAAGATTTCATACATCTCCTCCATGCTCTTTGAATTTTTTTTTAAGCTTTGGATCTCCCTTCCATTGCTTTAGTTTTAGGATGGATGTCTTTGTATCCTCTTCCTTAATAGATGAAAAGTAACCATTATACTTCTATCCGCTATTCTTTTTTCCACTTAAAAATTCTCCTGGTAACCACCCATAGCAGCACAGAGATCTTATGCATTCTTGGTATGGCTACATAGTATTCCATACATGGGTAATTCAATCATTCTCCTACAATGGGCCTTAAGATCTTCCCAGTCTTCCCAATTACAAACAGTTTTCCTGAACTACCTCATGCCCATGTCTTTTCTGTATTTTCTGGCACTGTCAAAACAGGTTGTGGGAAGTGGGCTGCTGGGTCACAGGCAAACACATCCAGAATTCTGCTAGCTGTTACCCAGTCAGTCCCCTCCTCACAGTCTACTGCTGTGCACACCTAGCAGCATTGGTATTTCTGCAGTCTGGGCACTCCAGTGAAGTTTCCAGCCATACTTCTCTCACCAGAAGTGGAGCTGATGCTTTCTCCCACATGTAAGGGCCACCCTGGTGGTCAATCTTCCTGTGAGCAGTGTGTGTGCACGTCTCTTACTCATCTCCCCTGGGATTGTTGGCTTTATTTTTTGTAGTTTTTAGGAGCTCTTTCACATTATATATTAACTCTTAGAGACACCTTGGAACCATCCACAGTCTGCCACCTGTCTGTCTGTCCTGAAGGTGGGAGTGGCACACAAACACCGGTGCCTTCTTCTGTAGTCAAATTGTGTATGTCCATTCCTCGATGCATCTTGCCCTGGCTTCATAGGAAAGCTTTAACCACACATGAGGTTAAAGACTTCCTTGTTTGCTTCTGGTACTTGAGCAGCTTTCTGACCCACTTGGAATTTTATCTCCATGTGCCATGTGACATATGTGCCTCATCTCATCCTTTCACACACAGCCATCCAACCATCTGGCATCACACATGCAGTCTGTATCTTCCCACTGATTGTATATGCTGCATATATATTTTTGTAATTTAAAACTTTTAAAGATTCTGTTCTGCTTATTATCTGCCTGTCCATATGCCAACTCAATGTTATTTTAATTACCAAAGCTTTGTGTTTTGTCATATTTTGATGTATTGCAACCAAGAGCACACACATGACTTTACAAAAGAGCAGGTGGAGATACGGACTAAAATGCTAAGCCCACACCCTGTCAAGAGCAGATGCTCCAAAAGCATGATTCCTGGGGCTGCTCAGACAGAGCCCGAGATCCTCTGGGCCTCCTCTGCCAGGTAGGAGCATTTCTGAGAGTGAACCGCTGGGGAGGGAGGACTGTCTCTCTCAGTGAGAGCTCCAGAGCTGTGGATGCTGTGAACAGGATGAGGAGGTATCTCTGGCCCAGAGGGAGAAGGTCCCAGTTCATCTGGATAGTCTCCATAAGAAGGAGTGGTCCCGGGCCTGAGGGGAGTGGGGGGTGTCAAGGTCTCTGTGCAGTGGGCCTACCTTTCATTCTTGCTTTCTGAATCTCTCCAGGTCTCTGCACAAAGCCAGTGCAGTGAGAAGGTGCTCAGGAGAACTGTTCTAAGCAGTCTTTACATTCCCCCAAGAGCACACTTTAGGGAAGAAGGAGAGAAGGATGCCCATCCTTGGGAGACATAGAGGGGAGGGCCAGAGCCCTGCTCCCCAGTGAACTCATACTCTGAGTGGGGGAGACCAGGAGTATGCCCACTGCCCAGACACGGGGGCAAGGCAAGCACTTAGCAGGTGGGAAGAGGTGGTCATCAGGGGTGCTTTCTGGGGGCTGCAGATAGAGGGCCAGGTAGGAGTGATGTGCCTACAGGATACACCACTAGCAGAAAGTCTTTTTCTACCAAAGTCATGCTATAAAATGGTACAGGCGATTGACCCACCAAATGCATAAACATCAGTGTGCAGACACAGGAAACATGAAAACACAAGGTAACATGATGCCTCTAGAGGAACTCAAAACTCTCCAGCAAAAGATCCCAGAGAAAAGGAAACTGATAAACTTCCTCACAAGGAACTCAAATAGTGACTGTTAAAGAAACTTAACAAAATGCAAGAGAATACAGGCAGACTGTTTGACACAATAGGAAGACAATTCATGATCCAATAGAGAAATTCAGTAGAGACAGTGATCATAAAAAAAAACAACAGGTATCTTGGAGGGAAAAAACCCAAAAAATTAAATTTTAAAATACAATTGAGAGCCTCAACAGCAGAACAGGTCAGTCAGAAGAAAGAACTTCCGGGCTTGAAGACAAGTCTTTCAACAAAAAAAAGACACACAAAAAGAAAATAAATACAAAGCCTTCAATATTTACAGGACACTTAAGTAAATAAACAATTGAATAATGGGTATTCATTAAGAGAATAGGAGAAAGGCATAGAAATTCAAGAAAATACTCAAAAATAACAATTACTAAAATTTCTCCAAGCCCTGGAAAAGATACAGACATACAGGTCTACAAAGATCAAAGGACTCCTAGTAGATTCAAGTAAAACAGATATTTTCTAAAACATATTATAATCAAATTGTCAAAAGTACAAGACAAAGAGAGAATTCTAAAAACAGCAAAAGAGAAGCTTCAGGTTGCAGGGAATCCTTACCGAACTAATAGCAGACTTCTCAAGAGAAACCTTACAGGCCAGGAAATAATAGAATGATATACTGAAAGTCCTGAAAGAAAAAAAAAACTGCCAACCAAGAATACCCAGCAAAACTGTCCTTCAGAAATGAAGGAGAAATAAAGTCTTCTTAGAACAAACAAAAAGCAAAAACTGAAAATTTCCCCCTGTGGTTCTAGAAATTGAACTCAGGTCTTTGCACTGAGCTACATCCTCATTTTTAAATTTTTTAAATTTTGAGACAGGGTCTCATTAAGTCATTAAGTCCCCCAGGCTAGGCTTGAACTTCCTCAGCCTTCCCTAGTGCTGAGATTACAGATGTGTGCCATCATGCCCGGCTTGATCATAACTTGTGTGTGTGTGTGTGTGTTACTGGGGACTGAACACAGGGCCTTCACACTGAGATATATCCCTGGCCCTTTAATTTTTTATTTTGAGACAGGGTCTTGCTAAATCACTAAATTACCCAGGCTGGGCTCCAACTTGCCTCATCCTCCCATAGTTCTGGGATTACCTCCAGCTAAATTTAAAAAATGCATCACCAGCAGATTGGCTCTAAGAGAAATGCTTAAGGGAGCCCTACACTAGAAACAAAAGGACAAGTACTATCATGAAAACATGCAAATGTACAAAACTCACTAGTAGAGAAGATACACAAAAGAAAAAAAGAAGCGAACCTTATCAGTACAGAAAACCACCAAACCTCAGAGATAAACAACTAGAATGGAAGGAACAAAGGATTTACAAAACAATTAGGGAAAAAAATTAACAAAATTACAGAAATAGGTCTTTACTTATTAATAATATTTAATTAAAATGGATTAAATTCCTCAATTAAAAATATATGGATGGATTTAAAGAAAATATTTTTATAAAGGCCCAATGATAAGCTGCCTGCAGGAAACTCACTTCACCAGTAAAGACAAACATGTTTTGAAGGTGAAGGGCTGGAAAAATATATTCTATTGTAAATAGAAACCAAAAACAAGCAGGAGTTTGCTCACATCTGGTAAAATAAGACTTTAAATAAAAAACTTATACAGAGACAAAGACAGTCACTACATAATGATAAAGGGATCAAGTCAAGAAGAAATAACAATGATAAAGATATCTGCACCCAATGCTGGAGTGCCCAATTATATAAAGCAAAGATTATTAGAGCTAAAAGGAGAAATACTTTAATATGATAATAGTGGGAGACTTCAACACCCCACTTGCATCAGTAGATAGAGCATCAAGGAAAAAAATTAACAAAGAAACATTGGAGTTAAATTCTACTACAGGCCAAACAGACCTAACAAGCATCTACAAAACATTTCATCCAACAGTTGCAGAATACACATTCTTCTCATCAGTACATGAAACATTCTTCAGGATAGAGCATAGGTTAGGCCACAAGACAAGTCTCAAAAAATTCAAAAAATGGAAATCTGAGAATGTATCTTCTCTGTCAACCATGGGAAGAAACTTGAAATCAACAAAAGGAATTTTAGAAATTGTAAACATTTTTTAAAAGAAATTGTAAAAATACATAGAAAAAAATTAAACAACTCATATAGGGCTTGCAAAGAGAAAAGGTCAAATTATCCCTATTTGCAGATGACTTATTTTATATATAGAAAAACTTAAGAGACTTGACCCCAAAAAACTGTTGGAACTTATAATCAAATTCAGTGAAATTACAGGATGAATAATTAAAATACAAAATCAGTAGCCTTTTTATATGTCCATCATAAAATTCTGAGAAATGAAGAAAGCATTCCTATTCACAAAAGCTACATAAATTTAAATACCAAGGAATAAACTTAACCAAAGAGGTGAATAATCTCTACAATGAAAATTATAAATTGAAAAGAAATTGAAAAGGACTCAAAAATGGAAAGGCATGCTATGTTCATGGATTAGACAAATTAATATTGTTAAAATGTCTGTACTGCCCAAAGCAATCTGTAGACTCAATAAAATTCCTATCAAAATATCAGTGACATTGTTCATAGAACTAAAAATCTTATGGAACCATAAGTGACACTAAATAACCAAGGCGATCCTGAGTAAAAGAAAGAACAAAGCTGGAGACATTATAATAAATGATAGCAGAACATACTAAAGAGCTCTAGTAACCAAAACAAACAAACAAAAAAACAAAAAAACCATGGTACTGCCATAAAGACAGACATACAAACCAATGGAACAGTACTGAAAACCCAGAAATACATTCCTCTGTTTACAACCAACTGATTTTTCACAAAGGCAGCAAGAACAGATGTTGGAGAAAGAAAATTTTCTTTAATTAATGGTGCTGGGAAAACTAGATATTCACAGGCAGAAGAAATTAGATCCTTATTGCACTATATGCAAAAACCAACTCAAAATGGATCAACAACTTAAATGTAAGACAGAAACCTACAAAATTACTAAAAGAAAACATAGGGAGAAGGCTTCAGGACATTGGTCTGGGAAAGATTTTTGGCCAGCAAAAGCAGAAACTGAATAATTATATCAAACTAAAAAGCTCTATACTGCAAAGGACACAAACGGAGTGAAAAAAATGGTAAAAATATTTGCAAAGTATTCACCTGACAAAGGATTAATTTCCAGAATATAAAAGGAACTCGGCAGCAAAAATACAAATGATCTGATTTTTAAAATCAAAGTGAGTGACTTAAACACTTCTTGAAACAGGATATAAAAAGGGCCAACAAACATATGAAAAAGTGTTCAGTATCATTAACTAGGGAAATGCAAATCAAAATCACAATGAGATATCATCTTACCTCAGACTACTTATTGTCCAAAAAAGGCAAAAAACAGCATGCTGGAAAAGATGCAGAGAAAGGGGAACTCTCATACACTATTGGTGGGAATGTACACTACCACAACCATTATAGAAAATGGTATGGAAATTCCTCAAAAAACTGGAAACAGAACTACCGTACAACCCAGTGATCCAACTTCTGGGTGCATATCCAAAGGAATTGAAATCAGCGTGTGAAAGAGACATGTGGACTTGTTTCTTGCAGCACTGTTCACAACAGCCAAGGCATGGAATCAACCTAGGTGCCCACTGACGAATGAGTGGATAAAGAAAATATGATATACTGTATATGTACAATAGAATATTATTCTGTCATAGAAGGAAAGAAATCCTTTCATTTGCAGCAACATGGAACTGGAGAGCATTATGTTCAGTGAAATAAATCAGGAACAGAAAGAGACAAGTACCGCACGTTCTCACTCACATACGGAAGCTAAAAATTGAATCCCAAAGAATTGGAGAGTAGTGGTTACAGAGCCTGGGAATGGTGAGGGGAAGGGGATGGGGAGAGGATGGTCAATGGTATCAGGTGCAGCTGGACAGGAAGGGTAACTTCTAATGTTCTACAGCTCAATAGACCAACCATGGTTGATAACTGAGTATTTATTTCAAAACAGCCAGTGGAGAAGACTTTGAATGTTCCCAACACAAAGCAATGATAAATGTCTGAGGTGATGGAAATGCCAGTTACTCTGATCTGAGTATTACATGTTGCATATTTGTCACACTGTACCCCATAAATATGCATTATTATTGTGTCAGTTAAAATTTTTATAAACACATATATATGTAACTCTTCACAGAAGTGCAGCCAGGTGGACAGACATGCAGACCTGCAGGTTGTCCCTGCAGAAGACCATGTTTCTGCAGATGGGCCCAGTTACCACTCTAGGATACACCGCCTTCCAGACCCTTCTGGATGCACCACTCTGATGGGGTCTGCTAAGCCCCCCACACCCTGAAACAAACCTGGGATGAGGTAGGGGGGTCAGGAGTTGAGTGGACACCGGGTCCCACTGTGAACCTGCTGCTCCCCCTGCCAGGCGATCTCTAAGGCAGAAGCCCCCCAACCACAACTCGGCTCCTGCCTACTGCTTTCCCAGGCTCAGGAATGCTTCTGGATAAAAATATCCTCAGGCAGATGTCATCAAGCCCGCCTGTCTGTGGAGCATGGAGCTGCTGGGCAGCAAGCCTGAGGGCCACAGTCCAGGGCACTATATAGGGGTAGGGAAAGGAGGGAAAGTGGGAAGAAGGGGAAGGAGAGCCACTTTCAGACAGATCCAGGTGGCACTGCCTGCCATGTAGACACTCAATTGCCCAGGAGCACTGGGGCGCATACAACACCCAGAGTGCTGAGCTGCCAGGGCAAGGTGGAAGGCTTCCTGGAGGAAGTAGCCTCCACACTGACCCTCAGCTGTAGCTCTGGGCAGCTGGGCTTCAGGAAGAGGAAGCAACCAGATCAAAGGGTCCTGAGGGTTGGTCCCCCACTCCCAGGTAGGCACTGAGGACCAGCTTCACCAGCCATGATTGTACTGGAGTGCCTGGGCTGAGCTCCATGCACCATCCTAAGGAGGTAGCTATTACCTGCCAGGGAGCTTTTTTGTCTCTCCTTCTAGGACAAACAACAACCTCTGTACCTCACATGGCCAATGCCACCACAAGGTCAACATTATGACCCCCATCAAGGAAGGACAGTAGGATATGGAGGAGGCCTGGAGGCCCAGGCTTTTGGAATGGAATGTGGGGAAGGAGCTAGGCAGCCTAGGTGTACATAGCTATGTGGCCTTAGGCAGGTAACCTACCTCCTCTGAGCCCCAGGGTTCCTGACAGCACAGTGTATATGGTCCCCCTTGGCGAAGCAGTGAACCATGTTCCAGACTCTGGCCCTATTGTACCCCCTCCAGCCCTCACCAAAGCCTTGTGTAGGCCCAGTGGCCCCTGTGCCAGCCAGTACCCATACAGGGACCAGAGAAGGGAGGTGGGCCTGGTGATGGAAGACAAACTATCCACGGAGGCCAGGTTTTCTCACATGCTCAGAAGCACATGTAAACTTGGGTCCTTTTGTGTCACTGTGATCAGCAACTGACACCAGGATGGCCACGGTCTCCTCCCCACTGGCCCTGGCAACCATGTTCACCTTGCCCTCAGAAACTGGGATGTCTCCTGATCGGCATGGCCAGGAGGATGAGGTGAAGGACACAGCTGGCTCCACCCATGTGCCAAATGCTGAGCACTGAGGTGGGGGGGTGGCACTATGCCCATTCTGTTTGGCGCCAAGCCCAGCATGGCCACAGAATCCCCCATGCCTGCCCCTGGTGCCATGGAGCCTTCCCTTCTGCAGCCAAGTCCACAGGGCCTGAGTAGAAGTGGCAGCGGAGGTAGCACTCACGTCTCATTCTCCCCATCAGAAGCAGAAACAAGGCACCCGCACGTGCAAGCTTCCGGAAGTACCTCTGCAGCCTCAGCCCAGGACTGACCACCTACAACCTATCTTGGCTACACACCTTTCCTGCCCCCTGGGCCTGCCACACCTTTTGGAGATCTGGTCCCCAACTTTCAGCACCCTGCAGCAAGGTGTTCTCCCAGACTAGCACTCTCATGGCAGAAGGGGGTTTGAATCGTAGGAAGTCACCCAGGAGCCAACAGCTGGCTCAAAATGGCAAGGCTGGAAAGGGTTGTGGGGCCAATCTGGATCCATTTCCCAGATGAGGGGGATGGGTGGCAGAGGGAGGCAGGGAGGCCCTGCCCAAAGCCATATCAGAAGCAGGCTGAGCAGGTGCACATGAGACCAGAACTGCTCATCTCCACCAGGGTTGTGCAGAGGGTCTCAGACTAGCAATCCCAGCCCCCAGGAGCAGTGGGAGGCAGACTCGAGAGCTGTCACCTGCTGGCCAGTCCTCCCTGGGAAAATTGTGCACTGTTTGAGGAGTGCTGATCACACTGGCAGGATGCGGAGCATGGAAGAGAAAATCCAGCTTTGCAAGGGAGGATTCTGGACTGAGCCCCTGTAGAAGCAGGGAGATCAGCTGCCGGGGAAGACCTGGCCCCACTTTTACTCTAGCACCACAGGTAGGCAGCACTCCTGCCTGGCTTCTGCTGCTCCCAATACTACCACTGAGCCTGACCTGAGGCAGCAGGTCCCCATTGTCCCCAACTGCAGGCCTCTGTACAGGCTGGAGAGGCCCTCTTGAGTTTTGCTACCACCTGGACCAAATGTTGGTCTTGGCATAAAAAATGTCTGTGGCCACCCAATCAACATCAGGCCATGGTGAGGTCCTCAACCTATGGCAGCAGTGTCTCCAAAAACATGGGGCTGTGTCTGAAGTGAGCAGAGGGATCTCAGGACAGCCAGAGGATGAGCCCAAGGGACAAGACCCCAGAGGAGTTGGCCTGGGGAGAAGATCCAAAAGGAAACCTCAGTTTTGCATGGAATCCAGGTTTTGAAGAAGACAGAGGGAGAGGGACCTCACCACCAGATCACCCCCATCCTGCAGACCCAGTCCTGTACTCTCCAACCTCCTGTCTAGCTCCGTTCTCAGTTCTGCATGATAACTGTCAGGTGGCCACTCAGAACACAAATGCCAGTGCCTGGGAGGGGATGGGTACTGATAGCCACAGTCAGGGAGATGCGGCCTCTGCTTTCAGAAAGGCGGCCCAACCAGCTGAGGCACCCACCAGCCCTGGACCCAAGCTCCATCAATGATTAACACGCTGCAAGGTGCTGACAAAAGCCACTGCAAAGTTCTCAAGAGCCTGAGAAAGCCAGGGCTGTGGGAGGTGAGGACAGAAGTGCTGAGTCAGCCAGGTTTGGGTTCAAGAGCTGGGGAGGGAGGCAGTCTCCACTCACTTGGGGCCCCTCCCTAAAATCCCTCTTCTCAGTCATAGCTAGGATCTCCAAGCATCTTGACATTCAGAGTAGATGCTGGCTGGACAGCTGTGTGTGACCCATCAGGAAGGTGGCTAGGAGTCTGGGGTTCAGTATGTGCTGCCCAGATCCCCTGTGCCCTCAGCTAGAATGGGAACACAAGGAGATCCATGGAGGGGGTGAGGGGGTCAGGAAGCCCAAGCAGGCAAGGTCAGTGCCCAGGCACTGCATCCTGCCCTCTGACCCTGGCTGGCATGGAAGGCCAGAGCGACACAGGAAGGCCACTCTCTTTAGGTCAGAGCAGGGGTTCCCTGAGAAGGGGACAGGATGTCCTGGCCTGCTTCCCCAGTTGCATATGGGAAGGCATGTCCTCAGCCTGTAGGACACTGGCTCCCACCTCAAGCTCCAGCACATCAGGGCTAGGAAAACATATTTCCTCCCGGTTCACAATCCATCTTACCAAGAACAGAGCTTACTCTCTGCCACTATCTCATCTGTCACTTGTAGGGTTTTGTTTTTTGGGTTTTTTTGGTACCGGGGATCAAACTCGGGACCCTGCGTTTTCGAGGCAGGAGGCAGAACCACTGAGCTAAATCGCCAGCCCTCATCTGTCACTTCTTCAGCCCCATTTCATGAGGCTGCTGCCAGGCTCCAGCCCCTCTGCACTTCTAACTCCAGGTCAGGCTTGAGTGGCCCATTCCAAGGGCCTATGCCACCTCCTGGAGGGATTAGGGTGAGAAGGCCGCTTCCTAGGCCTCAGGTCACATGCTCTGCCCAGCCAAGGTCCACCTGCAGCCACACCCCACATGGGCTGGGGGGTTCATGACCACTCCCTAGGGCCAGCCACACCTCCCACAGGATCAGGGCCCCTGAGCTGGAGCCCCCACAGCTACCTCCCAGAAGCATCCCTTCCTCACATACTTCCACATCAGAGAACCATTCAGCCACCATCCCCAGAAGCTGCCTAGCCCTGCCGGCTCTCAGGGAAGCTGGACACAGGGAATTCTGCTGAGCAAACTTCTGAGGGCTGAACAATCCAAACCCAGAAGAAAGCTCAATGTAAGCAGACACTTCCTCTGGGGTGAAGCAAGCCTCTTCCTCCACCCAGGCAGCAGCTGGAGCTCAGAGGATGCTCACCCTCCAGCCTGTGTCCCCAGAATGCCACTGAGCAGATGTCTGGAGGCACCTCACCTTGGCAAGTGGGGCTCCTGGACAGAGGTAACAGGGCAGGGTCTTCTCCAGCATCTAGTACAGTTTGGGGTCCAGCAGGTGACTGCTGGAAAGCAGTTGGCCCTCAGGCACAGCGGCACCCATAAGCCTGGGATTTGCTGGTTGTTTACACAGCAGGACCAGACTCTGGTGGGGTCCCTTGGGGGTCACTGCACATGAATATTCTGCAAACTCACGACAAGCCACTACTGCTGCACCCAGAGGCACAGCCTTCCTCTCCCATCAAGCCACCACAGCTCACACACCCTCTGATATTTCAGGGGTGGGTCAGGGGGTAGGAAAGAGACCTCAAGACCACAGCCAGCCTGTCTCTGGGGACAGCATGCCCTGAGACTTGCCCTTTCTGCCATGGAAGCCCAGCATCTCTCTGCATGGTGGGCCTACCTGCCTGAGCCTGACTCCTGCTGTTCTCCTTGGGACCCTGGTGTCAGTGACAAGTAGAAATAAACAGGACTTTAGATGCCCTGCCAGCCCTGTTGGCAGAGATGGATACACCCAAGCAGTGGGAAGCCACAGGAAGCCACCCCACGCAGCCCCACAGCATGGGAATTCCTGAGCAGACTCACAGGCGAGAGGTTGGCACAATATCAAGCAGGCATGGCTGGGCAGCCAGGAAGCAGGGCCACAGGGTGGCGGGAAAGGCAGCAAGGAGGGCAGCCTGACCCTTCCTGGAGGCTACTTCCTGTGCCCCGTCCTTGAGGAATCAAGTACCCTGCTCGCTCAGGCACGGCTTTGGGAATGGGAACCACCTGGCGGCAGCGCAGGCCGGATGCTGCACTGTGCTTGGTCCTGGAAAACACCTGCCTTTGACTGACGCCTGAAGTTACCCTCATTCTCCGCAGGGCCCAGGTTTTCATTAGCTCAGGTTAACACAGGCCAGGGAACACGAGCACACCTGCCACTTTGCCCTGGATAGATCCCTATCCTGAAGAGTCCCCCAGACTAGACCTGCCCAGGTGACTTCTCACTCCTGGGACTCCTGCCACTGCACCCAAGGGCAAGCTCCCCCAGCTCTCTTCTTTTCCCAGAAGTATTAACACCCAGACAGCCCTCCGGGGGGGCGGGGGGGAGTGGAGCCAACTTCTGGGCTGGGGCAGCTCCTCCCCGGCTGTCTCCCCCTCCGCATGCCTGGGCAGGACCTGTGGTCAGCTTCCCACCCCAGCCACAGAAACGTCCCTGAACTCCAAGCGAGAGGCGTCCAGTCTAGTTGCTGATGCCCCCATGAACCCCTCCTCGCCTCCTGGTTGCCCAGGTCTCCGCTGCAGCGGGTGGCCCGTGTGGCCCAGGCACAAGGCTCCCGCCCCAGCCCCGCGGCGATACTCACACGGCAAAGTGGTAGACGAAGCACTTCCAGCCTGTGGGGCGCTCGAGGAAGTTGTAGACGCGGCCCTGGATGTGGGTGCGCGCGAGCAGCGGACGGCGCGCGCTGTAGATAGAGACGCGTGGATCGAGGCTCACCGGCGGCCGCGGGCCGAGATCCAGGCCGGCAGGGGGCGCGGCAGGGGACACTGGGGGCGCGGGAGACCCGGGGCTCAGGGCGCCGGGAGGCGCGACGGGCGCGTAGAGAGTGCCGCCCGCTGGGCCACCCTCAGCCAACTCTAGAGAGAAGGGGCACTTCTTGGCCAAGCCGGCGCTGCCCCGCCGGGAGCCCAGCAGGCGGCCCCAGCCCCCGAGCTTCCTCTCAGTCCTGGGCGGGGAGGAGGCCGCGGCCATAGCGTGGAAAAGGCCGACCGGGGTGGCGGCACCGCAAGCTGCGGCGAAGGCAGGCGCCGGTGCACAGTGAGGGCTGCAGCGGCCGCCAGCCCCGAGGGTGGGGACGGGGGCGGGGACGGAGGGGGCGGGGGCCGCTAGCCGGTCCCTAAGGGACAGCAGGCCCCGCCCTGATCACGCGCCCCGCCCCCGACCGCCCAGCGCTCCCTGGGCGCCACGGCCTGCGCCCACCTGCTCTCCCAACTCGAGTCTCTTGCTTGGCCGCTCCCCCACACACACCTGCTTGGCCCTGCAGGACTGGCGCCCACCTGTTCCTCCTCTTCCTTCCAAGCCCACCTGCTCTGCTCTGATCACGTGCACGTGCTTGCCTCCACTCCTTACACCTACCTGTTTTGCCCAACTCCTGGAGTCCCCAGCCAAGTTGGACAGGAAAGCTCTGGTCTGACAGGTGCCACCACCATTAACTGTATGGTCCGAGTGGTATAGGACGTGGCCATCAACTTTTTCACGATGCAAGCCCCTCTGAGGGCAGAATAAAAGACATAAGAGAGGAGGGGCGCCCTGCAGCACATGCAGAACATCCTGGCCTCAGGATGAGGCTATGTGGAAGATTGAACACTCTCAGCGCCCCCTGGGTGCCCAGATGTGGATGCTGCTTGTGGGGAATGTGTTTGAGTCGCTTCCCACTAGGGCCATGGGACTGGGGAGGGGAGAAAGGATTGTCCAGGGATGGTCCTGCACAGCCCAGTAGGACCCTGCGGGGTTGCTAAGCATAGTAGACAGAGCCACTGGGTAGGTAAAGGGAGAATTGTTTGCACCCACCCAAGAACAAGAGAATGAATACTTCATCCTCCCTGCTCTTGGACCTGGGCTGACCTGTACTCTGAGATTTCCCTAGGTGGGAGATGGGTGTAGGAGTGAGTGATGAGGGCCTCAAGGTCTGGGCTGCTTCCTTATACTGTCCCAAGCTACACTGGTTTTGGGGGGAGGGGGCAGCAAACAGAAAAGACTCACCTACATGACATTCATCCACTCCTACTCTGGCTGGGAGGGGTCATAGCTCAGCTATGACTCTCAATGGGGGCCCGGTGGGGCTCGTTACTCATGAGCTGCTTGCAGGTCTTTCCTGAGCACACTGCTGGCCCCTGTAAGGTATCCACACCAGAAAGTCTGGGATGGGAAGCAGAGCCCAGCTCCTGATCCTAATCCTGGACCCTGGGCTCCCATGTGTAGTTAGTTGGTGCTGCCCACAGCAGTGCACAGAATGTACTTGCAGAGAAAAGCAGTCCCAGCTTGGGGGGGGGGGGCAGGGTGGTGAACCTTTCAGAGTTTTCAGTTATACAAACAGCTCATTGCAGCATGCATGTCATAGGTTCACCACCAATGGTCTAGGGAGATTCAGGACCAGGCTAGGAATATTGCTGGGGCCACATCACTTAAATGCAACACACCCAAGCCAGAGAAGGGACACATTGCCCCTGCAGGACACATAACAAGCATTCAGTAAATACTTTCTGAGGCATTCCTTGCAGGAGTGACCAGTGGCTGCACCTCCAGGTCAGCAGGAAGATGATGAGCATTCAGTAAGCAGTGTTAAGACAACTGGACAGCCATACAAAGAGCAAGAGGAAGGCTAGACCAGGCCCATTTTTGACACCATGCACTAGAGTAACTTTCCAGGTGGATCTGAGGCTTCAGTGAAAAGGTTAAAATAAAACCATGTAGATTCTATGAAAAGGAATGAGGCAGGGGGTTTGCTGTGAGTTAAAAGGACAACCTGGGCTACATAGTCCAAGGTGAGACTGAAGTATGTAGTAAGATCCTATCTCAAAAAGAAAAAAAAAAATAGGTGAATTCCTTGAGAACCTGTGAGTAGGGAAAAGATTTACAAATATTTTTTGAAATCCAGAATCAATAGATAAAAGAACAAAAAAGAAAAGAAAACCATCACTGGCAAAGATAAGAGGCAATCTGGGAAAATATTTGCAATTTCTATTGCAGGCATAGGATTAGTATGGTTGATATACAAAGAACATCTAAAACTGAGAAGAAAATGACGGCCTTTTGAGAAAGTGGGAAAAAGATGTGAAAAGTGAACAGGAAGAGAAGTTTGTGGCCTTTGCACTTATGAAAAATATCCTCAACCTCATTCACAAGAAAAATGGAAATTATAAGTACATCCTGATACTAAGCTTGCCTATCTGATTGGCAAAACTTCAGATGTTTCAGGGCACAGTCTGCAGGAGAGGCCAAGGCAGCAGGTGCTCTCCTTGTCATCCGTGGGAAGAGAATTCTGGCAATATTAGCAAGCAAAAATACATGTACTCTTTGACCTGGAAATCCCTCTGCTAGGAACTAATCCAAAGATAAGCAAGAAAAATAGAAAATAATATTGTGCATTGCAACGCTACTTGAATTAGCAGAAGACCAAAAGCAACCATAATGTCCTTCAACTGATTAAACTGGGCTGTGATGCAGCCACATAGTGGAGCACATGATTAATCATATCACTGATATTCAAATTACAAAAGGAACCCAAAGAATCATACTCACAGCAATATTGGTACATTTGTCCCTTGGAATACACAGAGAATGGATTCCAAGATGCCCCATTGATACAAACTCCTCAAAATGTCCAAGTCCCTTATATGATATGGTATAATATTTGCACAGAACCTACAGTATATCCTCCTGTATCTCTAGATTACTTATAATACCTAATACAATGTAAATTCTATGCAAATAGTTCTTATACTGTATTGCTTAGGCATATGACAAGAAAAGGTCTGTACTTGTTCAGTCAGTACAGATACAATTTGTTTTTTAAATATTTTCCATCTGGGATTGGTTGAATTTGTGACTGCAGAACCTGCAGATACTGAGGGTTGATTGTACTATTATTATGTTAAGTTTCTTAAGAACCAAGATAATCATATAAGAGAAAAAAATCCAGATACAAAAATCAAAGAAATAGAAGCCAATCCTTAAATTTGAATAGGAAATATTAACATAAACTTGTCAGCTATTTTATATTAAAATTATTTCCTAGCTGTCCACTGAAAAGTTTTAGAAGGATCTGATCAACAGCAGAATGATTTGAGCATAAAAAAAATTAGAATTAAACATGCCAAATATCTTTTGAAAACCCTTCATTCATAAGAGACTGAAAAATCCTTCTCACCTTGATCAGTGGTTAGTGCAAGGGGGCAGAGTCCCTTTCCTTGTGTGAATGTCAGGATAAAAATGCTGTGCCTGCCAGAGGTCCCCATGAACAATTTGTAGACAGAACTATGTGACAAGAGGGAATTGCTTCAGAATAATTGGCAGGGAGAGGGTAGGGAGGCAAGCAGTGATTAAACAAAACTACCTGTGAATTGGGGATTGTTGAAGCCCAATGGTGAATGCATTCATTATATTGTGCTCTTTGGTTTTGTGTATGTTTCCATAATAAAAAAATTATGCTAATAGCAGCCCAAGCCCCAGGCAGGCTCTTAGAGGGCCCCAGGCTGTACCGGAGCAGGAGGGAGGACAGGTGGAGGCTACTGGAGAGCAAGTCCTGAGCTGTGTAGCAGCTTGCTCTAGGGCCACTGAGGCAAGTGGGAGACAGTTTGGGGGCTGTTGTGAGCTCCTTACAAGCTCCAAGGAGCTGGGGCTTGGGGGCAGCCAGCAGGGCTAAGAGGTGGGGGCGAAGAGGAAGGCGGGTGGCCAGGTGCACAGGTGAGGTGAAGACTGGGCAGGGCATGGGTGGTGAGGCGGATGCTGAGGGTGGGAAGTGAAGGCCAGTGGCTGCGGAACAGGAAATACAAGTGAGGCCTGCTCATTGGTGGGCAGCAGGACCTGGCCTAGCCTGTGGCCACTCGGGGCTAACAAGGAGTGTCCCCTGCCCCATCAGCCAACAGAATAGGGATGTCTGATGGTGAGGAGTGAGTAGCTGGCCTCAGGCCTTCAGGGCCTGAAGCTTTGGGCTGGGGCAGGACTTGGGTCCTACCTTGCCAGAAGCCACCTGCTCCCTAAGGAAGCCCTCCTACTATGGCAGTCACTCTGTGGGCACCTATCCCACCCTACTCTCCTGATGCAGAGGCTGAGAAACCTTTTGGCCCAGGACCCTGAGGACTGCAGGTTGTCAGAGAGCATGGAATGTTCTAGAAACATGGGGCCTGACCTCCTACATGCCGACTTTGTCAGCATCCTTCAGCTCATTAGGCTTACCCTGTGTTCCTCCAGAGGGGTCAGAGACCAACAGTGGGAGGACTGCCCAGGTTATCACAGGGAAACTGAGGCTGGTGGAAGGATGGGGCAGCTGCCATGAGGTCAATGTCTGCTGGTTGAGGGGGGCAGCCAGGGCAGTCAGGCAGCCAAAGGCTTCTTGGCTAGTATCTTTCAGCTCAAATCCCTATTCATTCATTCACTCCCCAAATCCTCACTGAGTGCCAGCTGTATGCCAGGCATTATTATCTGTCAGTGAACCTATGGCACCCATGCCTCACTGGGCACACAGAGCCCCCTCTGTTGGCACATGAACCAGGTCACCCCAGCAGCAGAGCATCAGGTTTAATTGGAGTGTGGGCACTTTCTCATAAATAAGTGGGTTTTGGGTTGCAATTTGGGCACTCCGTCTCTTAAAGGTTTGCCGTCACTGTTCTAGTGCTGGCCACAGAGCTGTACACAAGACCACCACCAGGCAGATTATATTGGTGGGGCAGACTACTGAGAGTGACTAGGGGAACACTGGACATCTCACAGAGGCCCTTCCAGGGGGCCCTCAGCTAATCTGGGAGGAATTTTCTGTCCAAGGACTCTGCATGCAGTAGGTACTCAACACAGAACAGTTAAATGGGACATGTTGAGAGGACAGTGCCACCATCTGTGTTTCTCAAGCTGATGTCTCTCTACAAGGGCACTCCTGGCTGGCAAGTGTCTCTTATGGGTGGAACATCCCACAGCAGGCTGGGGTCAACATAACCACCCAGTCCACAGGTAGCCCCTGGTGCCCCTCACCTCACCAAGCCCCTGCAGCTGTCCCCCATGTGCAGGCGCTGAGGGCCAGGTTTGCCCAGAGTCCCTCAGCCTGACTCACTCTACTGTCCTGTTCATGGCTGTGTCACACAGTCACTCTAGCAAAAGCACTGGCACCCCTGTCCCTGAACAGCTGGATGGGCAACCTAAACACTGTCGCAAAGAAAGGCTCCCCATGAGTGGATCCTTGTGCACGTGTGGAATAGGGATCTCCCAGGGGCAATTTCTTCCCCTGTGAAGTCAGGACAGTCCTCCATCTCCCAGATGGGAGGAGGTCCAGGCCACCCTCACAGAGCCAGGGTGCCGGGTAGGAGATCAGGGTGCCATCATGGTCTCTGTGCACCACCTCTTTGAGTTGAAACCTGCCCAGGAAGCCTGAGGGCTGAGTGCAGGTGTGTTCAGGTCTACACATGCACACAGGCCCTTCTGTGACCATAAAGGACTTGGGATCCTCCTGTCCCTGCTCCTAGGAAAGGCACCCCAAGGGCCATGGGACATGGGCAAGCAGGGAAGGGTGAGCTCAGAAGGGAGGCCAGAGGCAGGGTGGGGAGTTGGGGAGCCAGCCATGGCACATAGGAGTCATGTGGTGTCTGGGCCCTTCCTGCAGAATCCCATACCCACACTCACACTCACACTCCCAGCCAGGACCCTGGCCCCTGGGTGGGGCAGGGTGCTCTTGACTTTGTTTTCTTTGATCTGATGCTTAGCCATCTGACCTCACCTTGACTCCCTGCCTTGATCTCATGGTGCTTGTTTTCCAGAAGCTCCTGGGCACCTCTTGGGGCCAGCCCATCTGATGGGCGGCCCTTCTAGATGTTCCTCTGTATTCAATGCCAATTCTTCACATTGAAGGACAGATGTACAGAGGTTTGGGGCCATTGGCACTTGCCTTGTGAGGGACTTTGACTTTGGTAGCACCAAAGGTTCCCTCCATTGATCTTCCCACCACCACGGAGCCTGGCATTCTTTCTTTCTTTTTTTTTCTTCTAGAACTGGGGATTGAACTCAGGACCTTATATGTACCAGGCAGGAGAGGTGCCACTGAGCTAAATCCCCAGCTCTGGCCTTACCCTTTCTGGAGAACATATTGCCGACCAACCCCATGTCTCCCAAGATCTTAGAGCTTCAAACCTTCCAGGCCACCGTACTGTAGCCACCCCAAGAAGAGGAGGTGAGCTGCTCCCCCTACCATTGAAATGAGAAGACACATAAACAAGCCTCAATACCAGAATCCAAATCACCTAAAGCAACCCCAGAGGGAAACAAGATGGAAAAATCTGATATTCAACCACATGGACTCCCTGAACTGGCAACAAAAGAGGATCTGGAAAAAATGAAATCAGAAATAATTTCTCAGATAACAGAAGAGATTGTGCCCACAGTGCAAGACATGATTAATAAATCTAGAGAGGAGCTGAGGAACATGATGCAATACCAACATAGGAAACAAATGGAATCCATAAAAAAGATACAAACAGGGAGCACAGGGAATGGGGAAAAAATAAGAACCAAGATACACCATATACAGGTACAAGCACTCAATGATAAATGTAAATGTATTGTATACATAAAATGTACCAATAAAAGAATTTAAGCAAAAAAAAAAATACAAAGAGATTTCCAGGAGATTAAAAACTCCATTGATGGGCCAGAGATTTAGCTCAGTAGTTCCGCCGCCTGTCTCCCAAGCACGAAGACCCAAGTTTGATCCCTGGTCCAAAAAAAAAAAACACACA
>NW_004624767.1:15192860-15241670 GCF_000247695.1 Heterocephalus glaber | reverse complement strand
AAGGAAAGAAGAGAATGGAATTAATATGAGAAAATGAAAAAATGGAAACAAAGTCTTTGTAAATAGGGAGGGATGGAGGCGTTGAAGGGAGGGCAGGGGATTGAGAAAAAAATAAGAGTCAAGATAGATCATGTAAATGTGTAAATTCCCAGTGATGAATGTCATTATATTGTATACCTAAAATGTATCAATAAAATTAAAGAAAAAAAGAAGATCTTAGAGCTCCCCAGCCCTTGGAGGTACCCTCTGCCCAAGAGAGGAGCCCACTGCCCACAACTGTTGGCAGATCATTTCCAAGGCAGCACCTCTCAACCCAGGCAATGCCCACCCTGGGGCCTCTGTTAAGCCTTTGAGCTTTTGCTCACTAGGGAAGTCTGGGTGTCCCTGGCCACTCAGACAGTGGAGGCTGAGGGGACTTGGGGTTGGTAGCTTGTCCCAGATCCTTCAATGCCATGGTGGGTTGTTCCCAGCCAGAGCCCTTAACCTTCTTGGAGATGCTACCAGCTTGGATCTGCAGCTGGCAGGGCTTCCCCTCTGAAGTCCCCCATGGCCGGTCACAGGGCAAGAGACAGAGCTGGCCCTGAACCAGGAGTGGATATGAGGTGGCAGGTGAGTGGGCTGGCCCAAGGACTGTTGGGGAAGGCCAGGGTGTCAGGGCCAAAAGACTTGGGATGAATAGAAGAAGAGAAGATGAGAATTACTCAGCCAGCCATGATATTTATTGGGTGCCTACTGGATTCCTAGCCATGCCTGGTCACGGGGAGGGGGGTAGAGGGGTGAGAGGCAAGGTCCCCAGCTACAGATACTGATCTAGTCCATGTGACAGAAAAGGGAGAAACCACATGAGAACCTCACATGCCATGCAGGTGGCTTTGACCAGCCCCCACCCCCACAGCTTCCCAGAGCCTATGAAATGCCGCTTCAGCTCCAGGGTGTTAGCATCATGAGACAGGAAGTGACTGGTTCATCTCTGCATCCGGGCATGGAGGAGAGGTTAGTGACTGCTGAGTAGGTGACTAGAGAGAGAATGAATGGAGGCTGGGCAGGCAGACGGATGGATGGGGATGTGTGGATGGGTGAATGGGTGGAGGAGTTAGGTGGATAAATGGGTGGATGGATGGATGGATGGATGGTGCCAGGTGAGTAGGTAAATGTGTGGCTAGTGGATGTGTGGATGGGTGGGTAGGTGAGTGAGTATATGATGGACCAGCATGCAAACCACTCTTCTTTCAGTTATTTACAGAAATTTTACCTCCTCAATGAGGTCTTTGACCAGCTCATTTTAAATTAACATGCTCAAAGCTGGATGTGGTGACGTACACCTGTAATCCCAGCTATTAGGAGGCTGAGGCGGGAGGATTGCCGCAAGTTCAAGACCAGCCTGGGCTACATAGTGACTTCAAGCCCAGTCTGAACTAGATAGGAAGACCTGTTTCACTCAAAAAACAAAACAAAAAATAAAAAATAACAATAACATGCCCCAACCTCTTAATCTGCCTAGATATATTTTTCTCCATAGCCATTTAAGTAATTTATTCTACTTATTTGTCATTTCTTTCCTTATTTGTTATCTGTGTCTCCCCTGACACCTAACAGAGCCTGGTACATAGAATTTGCTCAGTAAGCCTGAGTTATGTGGCTGAGTGGGCCCAAGGGAAAGCTGGGGAGGGGTGGGTGGATGGCTGGTGGCTGCATGGGAGCCCACAGCATAGAAGCCTCACTCTGCTTTCCTCCCAGGCTGGTTGGCCTGATATCCAAGCCCTGCAGTCCCAGCGTCTACACTGCACAGTGTGTTCACATAGACACACACACACACACACACACACAGAATGCACCTACACACAGTGTGTGTGTGCAAATACACTAAAGCCACAGCCACAGGGACATATATGCCATGTGTACACACACAGCGTATCCACACTGAGCTACGCAGTGTCCACACACAGGCATATACTGTGTGTCCACACTGACAAACACACACAACGTACCCACACACACTGTGTGCAAACACACTCAAAGTGCACCCACGGATGCATATATTCCATATGTACGCACACAATATGTGCATACTGACACACAGAGACATGTGTGATGTGTCCACATGATGAACACAGAAGCACACGTGTCCACACTGACACACATAGCACACGCAGGCCCTTGGATTCCACACTTGCTCAGGGCCTGTCTGGTCCCCTGGGCACCATCAGTCCCCAGCACATCCCAGGTACTCCTAGGCTCATGCCCCTTGCTGGGTCCTCACAAGCCCCTACAAGGTGCTCATTATCATCGTTCCCATTTCTGATGGGACCTGGGGTTCTGGATGGCTGAAGGTCCTGCTCCAGACTGGCTGCCAGCCTTGTGTGCTCCCCGTACACAGTGGGCACGCCATGCATAGCTGGGTAGGGCCCCTACCTAGGCCATAGGCCCCAGGCATTGCTCAGCCTTCCCCTGCTGGCCAAGCTGGCTGTTCTGCCCAGCATGCTGCTGGAGAATCCTTTATTTGCCAAGTGCCCTCCCCAGGGAGCAGAGTTGGGGTAGGGCTTCTTCCTGGAGCTTTAGAGCTCAGGACAAGGTGGTGGGAGGAGAGGGTGGAAGCCTTGAGGGCTGGGCTGGGCACTTGGCCTCTCCGGCCTCTGTCCCCACCTGTGGGACACCCCTCCCAGGGCTGATGGACCAGATAGAGATAGAGCTGGTGCTCCCAGGACAGCAGCAGACACAGAAATGGCCACTGCAGGTGCTACTTGTGGGAACAGAGGGCAGAGGACAGCTGGACAGGGCACAGCCCTGAGGTTTTGCTGCTTCCAGTGCCCCCAGCCTCTGTCCCTCCCTTTCCTGGTCACTGCTTCTTGAGGCAGAGACCACAGACAAGGTTCCAGTGTGCTGCACATAGATCCTGGGCTGAGGAGAGCCTGCTGCCCACTTCAGGGAAACCTTGGCAGTGCCCCGAAGGGATGAGGACCCACACGGTGGCTATAGCACTGTGGGTATTGTCATGGGGAGGAGGGACTGCAAGTCCCAAGAGGCAGGACTGCAGGAAGTGGGGATGGGGAGCAAGAACCCATCTACTTCCTGGGGGCAGTTGGAGGGCTGAGTCTGGGTGACCCGTCAGCAGGGTAGGGGACAGACACATGGCTGCACTGGGCCTCAGCTCTGAGCTACTATTCTGGGTGCTTAGGGTCAGCCCAGAGACCTTGGACAGCTGTGGCTGTCTGAGGAGTGTGGGCCACCTCCTGACTCTGAGCCCAGGCTCTGAAGGGTCAGAGGGAGGTGCTGGTCAGGCAGTTGGGGCCTACTGGGCCCAGCCCAAGGTGATTTCTCTCCATTCAGATAAAGAGAAGGTGGATTGCAAGCTGTAAGTCTTCCTCCAAATTCAATGCAAGCACAGTCCCTAGGGTGTACCCAGAAAGGGCTGCCATTACTGCAGGCTGGGACCATCTTCTTCCCTGTCCTCTCCAGCCCAGCCCAGCCCAGCCCAGCCCAAGGACCTGGCAGATATGGCTCAGCTGCCTAGCACTCTGGGGTTGGCTTGTGAGCATGTGGCCCCGGCCTCCCACAACAGTTGCGGGATTGGACAGGTGGGGCACTGCAGTCAGCTGGGGTGGGCAGCTGAGCCTGGCTCAGTATCTGTCCTGTCCACACAGAGCACTCTGCTGGCCAGGAAGCGGATCCCCTCACGGCCCCCCACCCCTGCCTCTGCCCTCTGCACCTCATAGTGGACATGGGTCCAGACACTCAGCCACTAATTCGCTCCTTCACTGATTCATGCAAACACTTCCAAGCACTTGCTCTATGCCACATGCAGCGGTGAGCGCCTTGGGTCCGGCTGCTGGGTGCAGGAAGCAGAGCAGACAAGCCAATGAGGAAATGAAAGGTTGTTTCCAATGTCGAGGCTCACAGAGATAACACTGGGGTGTGTGGGAAGAGAGCCCAAGGGGAGGTGCTCGAGGGTATGGTCTAGGGCAAGAGGGATCTCTGAGGAAATATGTGGAAGCTGAGACCCAGGTGGCAAGGAAGGGCTGATGGGAGAAGCTCCATGAAAGAGTGCTCCTAATCAGGCAGCAGAAGCAAAGGTACCAAGGCCTCTTTGAATTTTATCATCTGAGTAATAGGTAGCCATGGAGGGTTGTAGGCAGGGAGAAGACCTTGTACTAGAATGAGGGTGGCTGGATGCCCCAGCCCTTTGAGTATCCAGAAGACTGAGCTGGCCTTTTCAGAGGTAGAGGGGCAGGACCAGGACAGAAGAAGTGCTGAGAAAGGACTTTCCCCACTCCCACATTCTCAGAGTCTGGGAGGCCCCTACTCTCCAGACACTGGCAGGAACCACACCAGGACCAGGCCCCAGGCTGGTGGTGGTGGGGGGGTGAGCTCAGGTGGTTTTGTGAGGCCCAGTGAACCGAACGCCCAGCGCTGGGGTCTTGTCCTTCTGCCCAAGGCCCACAAGTTGGACACCCCCTCGGAGGCCCCCATGAGGACTTGTGAATCCCTGCCCTGGAGCCCAATGTGCCTGGAGCCAGTTCCTGGCCTCTGGACCCCAATAGTCACTGAGAGATCACAAACAGACAACCCTTCTCCTCTCAGGATGAGGCTTGGTTGTACTGGGGACGGGAGCCCCAGCGGGAGTAACGAGAACCCTTGCCACCACAGCAGGCAGTTGCCCGTGATCCTAGGGCGCCCTCTGGTGGTCATGCATGGTCCTGGACGCCATCTCCATCGCTATGGGAACGGGAGCCTGAGGAAAGCCTTGGGCAGGGGGTCTTGGGGGTCCCTTGAGGAACAAACACACAGAAGTGTCAGCCAGGGTCTTCCCTTGTGTCTACACCTTTCCTAGAAACCAGGCATTAGGATCCTCATTTTACAGACAGAAATGGAGGCCTTCTAGTGGAGGAGCTTGGCGGTGCTCAGGACAGGAACCCGGGACTGGGGCTGCAGACGGCAAGGACTGACCCAACCTCACGGACCTGCTCAGACACAGGGACAGTCCCCCACAGCACCCACTGTGCCGCCTGACCGATGAGTGGATGTCACTCGTGCTCACCCACAGCCATGCACTTTCCAGGAGGGAACACACCCACCACAGGCCTATACTTGAGGCCTCCAGAGCCGGGGGGGGGGGGGGGACGCTCAGCCCCTCCTCCAACCCGTCCCCCTTGGACAACTGGGCTCAGTGCCCAGAGGTGGGCCATGCCATGGGGCAGCTGTCATTCCCACTGGCCAGGGAAACTGAGGCTCAGCGTGTGACACCACACGCCCCAGGCCACCGAGGGCCTAACCCTCTAAGGGATGGCAGTGGTCCAGGGGGACTGGCAGCCACCCCACACAGGGTCACCTCTCCGAAATGGGCGTGGGCTTGGGCTGTGGAGAGGTCGGCCCTCAGTGGTTGGGTGGTGCCCTGTGTTTGTTCAGGACCAGCCTTCCAGGAAGGCATTGGCTGCCCAGACGCCAGGCACAGTGGGCGGGGAGGAGGAGGAAGAGTGAGGTGCTGGCCTTCAGGACAGCCTGCCTGTGGGTAGACGGCTCCTCCCTCCTTGGCCAGCAGCCGCAGCAGGGGGAAAGCAGGCAGGTAGGGCCTCCAGGTGGGGAGCAGGGGCAGGGAGGTGCCCACCTCCTACTGGGCAGGTGGAGGTAGGGCAGGTGGCTGCAGCAACATCCTTGCCCCATTCCTCTGTTTCTTCATCTGTGATGGGGAGAATCCTTCCTTCCTGGGCCGTGGAGGGACAGGGCCCTGCGGGTGAGGGAAGGGGCCACTAGTGTTGGAGAGGGTCTGGGGACAGGGTGATCCCACAACTTGGAGCCTCAGACTCCAGGGACAGTGTCTGCCCAGGAGCCAGGGGAGGCAGGAGGGGCCAGGGGTGGGGCAAGGGGTCACTGTGGGAAGGTGGGCTGCCTGGTCACAACTGCATGCATGACCACAGCCTGCCCAGGGAGACCAGGGTCCTCACTGGGTGGCCAAGGGGCAGGACACTGACTTTGTATCTGCTGCATGCCGGGACCTTTCCAGTTCCTTCTTATCACCGCCCATCTTCCTGAATCTCACAGGTGAGGCCCAGAGAGACTGAGGAACCTGTTTAAACTCATAGCTGGGGGGACAAACTGGGCCAGCCACCTGGCTCTGCCCCACCATGGGCTCTTCTGCTGCAGGGGAGAGTGGCAGGGAAGCGTGTTCGGCTTCAGCTATTCCTATGATGGCCTTTGGGGTGCCATGGCCATCGGTCCCAGGGTCTTCACTCCCCAGGGCCCAGGGGTCTGCCTTGGTTTTGCTCTCAGAAGTTCCGGGGCAGGACTCTGGCCAAGGGCTACCTATGGCTCCCAGTGTCCCCCACTCCGCCCCCGTCCAGGAACACACAGGGGAGGGGTACTAAAGACCTGGACACCTGCTCATGCAAATGCCCCGCCGTTTGCATAACCTCCCTCTGGGGGCCATATTTGCCTGGGGCTTGGCTCCTGCCCAGATGCCCTTTGGTGGAGGCGCCTGGGTGAGGAGAAGGCTGTGGGAGGAGGCTGTTTGTCATGGTCCCAGGGAAGGTGAAGCTACTCTGTTGGCACTGGGCCTCCCCGCTGGACTTCCACACCAGCTTCCAAGGGTCCACACCTGATCTGCAGTGAAGAAAGGAGCAACCTGGCTGTGAGAAGTGACCGGGGTGTGGACTTATGGCCCATCCCCACCTCCCACGAGCTGCTCCCCCAGGGGGACTGGGAGGGACCCTGCTGAGCCCAAGGCCGATACCAGCTCACTGGAGGGCTGGAGCTCAGGGGAACCATATAGGACCCTATGAAAACAAGACTGCCCACCGCCTTATCCCAGGCTGAGGCTTGGGGAGAGGCAAGGACATCACTGTTGTCTGCCCACCCCTGTCTCTCAGGCTGAGGATTCATACCCTGGGCCAGGAGACACATTCGGCTATGCACAGCCTGCCACAAGCCACAGGGTACAGGGTGCAGGGCATGGAATGACCCTTCACCCAAGCAGCAGGGGACACTAAGAGTAGACTATGTCTACCCAGAGCCTCAGACAGTGGGCTTTTTTTGAAACAGGATCTTTTCAGATGTGATTGAGGGAAGACACTGCCTTGGTCAAGTGACCGCTGTCCTTCGAGGAGAGGAGAGGACACAGAGACATGGAGGGAAGAATATCAAGGCACAGCTGTGATGTGCCACAAGCCAAGGGATCCCTGGAGCCCCGTAGCTGGAGGAGGCAGGACAGGGCTTGCCCTGGAGTTTGTGGGGGAGCAGCCTTGCCCCACCTGAACCTTGGATTTCTGCCTCAGAGCTGTGGGGAGTCAGAAGCTGCAGCTTTAGGCCCAGTGTGAGGTCCTTTGTTAAGGCAGCTTTGGACAAGAATACATGCCCCCACCCTCAGCCAGGGCTGGTCCTCAGAACCCGCTTCAAGCCATTTCTATAGCTCGGGAAGGGCACATTCAAGCCTGTCCCTCTGCAACCCTGGGGGCTAAGGTACTGCACTGGGAGTGGGAGGCGGCAGGACACCCCAGGCAGCCCAGAGCCCAGCAGGGTGCCAAGACAGTGTCTCAGGACCAGAAGAGGACCCCAGGCACAGGCCAGGGAAGGGTCTCCAGTGGGCATGCAGCCAATCAGAAGCTGGATGCCAAGCTGACCCATCTGTAGACCCCGTGTCTACATCAGTGCCCTCTGGCTGGCCTCACACAGGACCACAAACTGGGCAGCTTAACCCACAGTCCTGGAGACCAGAAGTCCTAAGTGAAGCAGCCGGAAGGGCCACACTCCCTCTGAAGGTTGTAGGCGGGGAGAGGAAGGCAGCTTCTGGGGCTCCGGGCGTCCCTGGGCCTGTGGCCACACCACCCCACCTCTGCCTTCGTCCTCACTGTGTGTCTTCACACCATCTTCCTTCCGTGTACTTGTATCTCTATTTCTACCTAGCCACCCCCTGTTTTTTTTCCTTTTTGCAGTATGGGACTGAACACAAGTCCTTCTCAGTGAGATACATCCCCAGCTTTTTTAAAATTATTTTTTAAATTTTGAGACACGGTCTGCCAAGTCACTAAATTGCCTATGCTGGGTTTGAACTTGCAATTCTGCCTTAGGCTCCCAGAGTGCTGGGATTATGGGTGCACATCACCAAGCCAGGCTCATCTTTATTGATCATAGTCGCATTTGCAAAGAGCCTTTTTCTGATAATGGTCACATTCGCTGATACCAAGGGTTAGGATTGGGATGGAGCTTCCTGCGGGACATGTTCTTTGTGGGGAACACAGCAACTGTGCTGGCTCCTGATGCACAGTGGGGAGGACTCAGCCTTAGCATCTGCCCCAGGGCAGCCATGGATGCGTGGAACATGTCCTTGCAGTGCCTAAAGCCACCCAGCCCTCCCTCCCACTCTGCCCTTCGTGTATGGTGGGCCTTCTCTGAGAATTACATGTTTCACAAAGACCATCTGTGGCCAGCCACTCTCCAGGGGGCCGGGGGCAGCCATGGCAGATTGGGAACCCACTGGTGGGAAGCGCGAAGCAGCAGGGCAGCCCAGGAGGGACAGCATGCCTGGGGAGCCTGAGGCCTGTTCCCTGCTGGAGTGAGTCCAGGAGACCTCTGCCAGTGGCCAGAGTCTTCCCACCCAGCTGTGCACCTGGCACCGGGAGACCATGGTGGAGCCAGTGAGCTCTCACCCCAAGCTTTCAGTAGGGTGGCAGGATGCTGGCTGCTGCTCCGGCTGGTGCCTGTGCTCATAGACAATGGGCAGCTGTCCAGGGAGATGCTGGGGGGCCTGGAGGGACCTGGCTCTATGTCATACAGGCCAGCCCTCTGGGTCCCTATCACACAGCGTGGGGCAGAGGGGCCCGGCCTCACTAGGGAGTGGGTGAATGGTGATGCCAGAAGCCTTTTCTCCCTCTGCCTGCTGAGCCAGGACTCGGTGAAGAGATGGGTGGATTCCTGGGCCATGAGGGTACCCCCCCACACACCCTGTGGTCCTCAGGCCCCTGCACCTGAGCTGGGCACACCTAACTGCTCAGCTGTCCACCTGCCCAGCCACAGGTCCCAGAGGTCCTCATCTCGGGCCTGGGGGTGACAGGGGCGTGGGGGAGTGAGCTAGAAGACTGCTATTCCCACACTGAATCTTTTGGGGTTTCCAGGACACCCCTGCAAAAGCCTCCAGAGAACTGCTGACCAGTGTGGCTGAGCCCAAATACCTGGGGTAGGGTGAGTGTTGGGACCAGAGCCAGGCAAAGGGGCCCACCCTTGTCCCCCATCCTCACCTGAGAAGGAACCTGACCTGGCTATGCACAGGCCAGAGACAGCACCCTCACGGGGAGATTTGAGGCAGGGGCCAGCTGAAGAAACTCTCACTGGGGCCAATGTGGCCTTAAGAGTCCCTAGATCTCTGCCAGCATGTTGTATGGGGGGGTCCCCTGTCAAGACAGCAGCAGCCCACCAAAGGACATGGAATGAGGGGTCTGGTTTCTTCAACCTCAAAGGTCGTATGTCCTTGCAGAGAAGCCACCATGCAGCCTGCCCAGGGCTCCTGTCCTGGGAGCCCCCCAGATGCTTCACCCAGGCGGGTGCCAGGCCTGTGTCAGGGTGAAGTTGACTTCGGAGGATCTGGGAAGAATCGAGGCAAGGTAGGGGTGGCCTCACCTGAGTGACCTTGCCACGCCCAAAGCCCTGAGGCTGAGCACCCAGTGCTCACCTACTCCGGGGCTACTTCCGTGGACCAGGCTCAGAGCCCTGAGACCAGGGCAGCATTTTGGAGCAGGAGTGACTCTGGCTGCTGCCTCCTACCCCCCATCAATAATTGAAACTCCAAGTGTCCACCTGAGAGGTCTAGGAGCCACTGGGGTCAGGTGTGTCCAGATCCCTTGCCCAGCCCCTTGACTGAGGAGGAAGCCACACTTCCCCAGGGTTGCAATCACCTGGCCACATGGAGGTCCAGGAAGTATGACCCCTGACCCAAAAGGGCCTCAGTGGTCTCTCTCCCCCTGCCACCTGCCCCACCTCTCAGTGTCCCCCCTCACTACCCAGTGTCCCCTGAACCCTAAGCTCCTCCAGTCCCCCAGCCTGAGCCCACTTGTACCTTGTCCCTCAGTTTGTGAAGGTCCCCAGCAGTGTGGCCCCCTCTGCGCTCTTCAACCTGCTGCTCACTGAATGGCACCTGCCGGCCCCCAACCTGGTAGTGTCCCTGGTGGGCGAGGAGCGGCCCTTCCCCATGAAGGCCTGGCTGCGGGACGTCTTGCGCAAGGGGCTGGTGAAAGCGGCCCAGAGCACTGGTGAGGCTCCCACTGCTGCTCCTGGAGCCTGGATGGAGCTCCCTGGAGGGCCCCCACCCAACCCCTGCAGCTGTTGTTTGTTATTTCCCACCCTTGGCCCCCTCGGTGGTGTCCAGGGCTGAGCAAGCAGCTCTTGGGATACACTGCAAATGGGCCATGGGTCCTGCCCCACCATGGCTGCCTCTCCACTCCCAGGGCCCATAAGCCCGGGGGAGGCCCCCACTGCCACTTGCCTGTGCAAATGCCCTGAAGTGTACCCAGTGACTGCCTATGTCAGCCCTCACGTCCCCTGGTCATTGATGTCAGAATCAAGTTATGGCGCTTTATTGTGAGGCTAACTCTGCCTATAGAAGCCCAGTAGGAGGACCCGGGATTTCTAAATTCTTTACTGCAGAAATGATCATAGCTCATGGCTTCGAACAGCCATGGCTGAGGGGTTTGTAACCAGAGTTCTGGTCCAGCAGGGGTTTGGAGCAGAGTTGTGTCCTGCTGTGTCCAGGTTGTGTGCAGCCACAGTGTAAGGGGGTGGAGATAACACACACCCTACAGGCCAATGGCAGGGGCTACTGCCTCTTCATTGGGCTGGGGACTTGGCTCTGGGATTAGCCAGCCCCAAGCCTCTTGGTGGCCTTAGACAGGCTCCTTGCCCTCTTGAGCCTCAGTTTCCCCACCAGTGCTTCAAAGCACCTGACCACGGTTTCTCAGTCATTGGTCATGGTTGGTCCAAGGGCTCAGGGCTCATCTGCTGAGCCTGGGCAGGTGGGGAGGACCCAGGGACACAATGAGCCTTCCCTCGCTCCATCTCTGTAGGTGCCTGGATCCTGACAAGTGGTCTCCGCGTGGGCCTGGCCCGGCACCTCGGGCAGGCTGTGCGCGATCATTCTCTGGCCAGCACATCAACCAAGATCCGCATGGTGGCTATCGGCATTGCCTCGCTGGGCCATGTTCTGCACCGTCGGCTTCTGGATGATGCCCAGGTGAGTGATTGGCTTCCAGTACAGTGGTTGCTAGGGCTCAGTGGGCCTGGGAGGCTGGAAGGGAGATGGACAGGTCAGTTCCTGCCCTCAGGGCTTACAGGGGTGGATGGGGCCCTGAAGGATTGGAAGTACGGGATGAAGCTGTGGTAGGACAGGAGTAAGCGGGAGTGGAGTGCCGGGGTGCAAGGCCAGCGTATACCACCAGGTAGCAGCATTGCTCAAGAGGACAGACCTGCTGTGGTGTAGACTTGGGCGATCAGGAGTCTCCTTGGCCCCAGCCCTGCTGGGCCACTGCACCCAGTCGCTGTGTGACCCTGACCAAGAACCTTTCTGGGCTGGTTCTTGTTCATGTCCCCCCATCCCAGGGTCCATCTACAACAGAGCAAAGTAGAGGCCCTGGAGGCCCTTGGTGAGGTCTGGACTCTGGCCCAGAGGAATCTAAGGAGGAGCTTCTGCAGGCCTGGCTATCTCTGTGTTCTGTCTGTCCAGGGGCCCCTGTCCCCCAGCCCAGCCTCCCTCCACCCAAAGGGGAGGAGACAGAAGTCTTGCCTGGGCCCCATAGCACAGTGGCAAGGAGTGTTCTGCAGCAGTGTGCCCAGGCTGCTTCCTGAGGACTCGGCCTTGTCTGTCTCCCACATGGCACAGGAGGACACTCCCATCCACTACCCTGAGGACGATGGTGGCAGCCAGGGCCCCCTCGCCCCCCTGGACAGTAATCTCTCCCACTTCATCCTGGTGGAGCCAGGCACTCCTGGGAAGAGGGATGAGCTGGCAGAGCTGCGACTGAGACTGGAGGAGCACATCTCCCAGCAGAGGACTGGCTACGGGGGTGAGGCCCACAACTGCTAGGGAATCTGCCTGGGGCCCAGTGAACCCAAGGACCTGGAATACAGCGGTGGGGAGGGAGTCTAGGAAGGGGGAGGCGGGCCTTCTTGGCAGAAGGTACCCCCACCATGTGCTGGAGCATTGAGAATGGGCTGCATGGGGCTTAGGAGGAGGAGCTGATGGGCAGGGCTGGCAGAGGGGTACATCTGGGTGGTGGCCTCACCAGTCAGTGACTTTCCTGCCAGAAGGTGGTTGCAGCTCTGTTTTCACTGGGGCTGCCCTGGCTGTAGGCTCTGGCTTTAAGAAGCAAAAGAGGCCAGGTGTGGTGGTGCATGCCTGAAATCCCAGCACTCTTGGAGGCAGAGGCAGGAAGATCTCAGTTAGAGAACAAGCTGACCAACTGATCCTGTCTCAAAATAAAAAATTTTTTAAAAAATAGAAAGGGCTGGGGATGTGGCTCAGAGTAAAGGCCTTGGGTTCAATATCCAATACTGAAGGGCGGGCAGAAATGAGAGAAAGACAGGAAACAAGGAGAGGAGGGAGGGAGGGAGGGAGGGAGGGAGGGAGGGAGGGAGGGAGGGAGGGAGGGAGGGAGGGAGGGAGGGAGGGTGGAAGGAAGGAAGAGGAAGGAAGGGGGGAAAAGATATACATAGTTTTAAGAGGCCCATGTCCCACCACTGACCCCAAAGCACATCGCCACCAAGGGGCAGCATTGCCCAGGGATGAGCGCCACTGTGGCTGAATTTACCAGGAAATACTAGCGTGTTAAAAAATATATTTATAAACACAAGATATAATTGTTTATAATAGGTATGAATAGTATGGAATATGAATAAGCAAAAATGCAACTCCTTTGTAAGGCCACCTTGGTAAGATGTGCTTTACAATGAGAACCCTAGGTGTCCAATTCCAGCAACATGTAAGTAGAATGTCCAGCCCTGCTGGCCCAGTACTGTGTGGCCAACTTGGTTCATGCTTGAGGCTCAGTCACCAGGCACCTTTCCTCATTAGAACGCCCCCTGCTGGAGGATCAGCTTCCCTGTGGGTGACTCTAGACTTCTCCAGGCTCTTTTGGCGATTTGCTCCAAGACCCGGGAAGCCCAGGCTTCCCTGGGGGCTTTGCAGGCTGGGGGGGCCCGAAACACTCCCTCTCACTCTTCGATCTGCTCAGTGCATCTCCTGACAGCCCCATCCAGGAGGATGTCATGGGCTGGGGCAAAAGGAACCGGCAGTTTCTTTACATTAAACGACGTTGAAATCACTATGAGTGGGCCATAAGGGACCATCTTGGACAGAGTAGATGTAGAACTTCATTCCTGATCCTCAGGCCCCGAGGCTTTAACTTGCAGCCTAGAGCCCATCCTTTATTAGGAGAAAAATCTTTCACTAGCTGTGCCCAGAAATGTGGCAGCTTGAGGCCTTGAGGTCAGATTAGTCACCCACCTTGCCAAGAGGGTACCTCAGCTCCTCGCCCACTATGCTGGTTCCCCTGAGCACTGGAGAGACCTCATGGCTGCTTGTCCCCAGGCACTGGCAGTATCGAGATCCCTGTTCTTTGTCTGCTGGTCAATGGTGACCCCGGCACCCTGGAGGTAGGGGCATCGAGGAGTTGTGGGCCTGACTGAAGCCCTTGGGAGGGGTGGTGGGTCCACAGAGAACCCTGGGACAGGGGAAGAAGGGGGCACCCCCAAGTGTGCATCCAGAGGTCACCCGGGCTGACCAAGGTCTGCTCTGCCCTCCCTGCCCACTCAGAGGATGTCCAAGGCTGTGGAGCAAGCCGCCCCATGGCTGATTCTGGCAGGCTCAGGGGGCATTGCGGATGTGCTTGCTGCCCTGGTGAACCAGCCCCATCTCCTGGTGCCCCAGGTGGCTGAGAAGCAGTTGAGAGAAAAGTTCCCAGGGGAGCACTTCTCCTGGGAGGCCATCCTGCACTGGACTAAGCTGGTATGTGATGCCCAGAGGTGGGGGGCCTCTGGGCATCTCAGTCCCCTAACTCTCCTCCTGGGGTGGGGCTGGGCCTTTAGGAAATCTCTGGCAGTGCAGTTTCTGTGTCCTCCTTGTCACCTGGCACAGGCCCTTCGCCTCTAGCTGCCAGGCCCCCACACTCCTGCGTCAGGCTCTCAAGGGGCAGGGGCCCTTGGTAGCCACCTCTGCCTGGGCCTGTGGGTGGTTGAGAGCTGGACTCAGCAGGTAGAGGGTGCATGTCCACCCATCTGGGACTCTGCTGGGCTCTGTGCCCTACCATGGTGCCCTGAGAGTCCATCCTGCTGTCCTCAGCTGCAGCATATCACCTCACACCCGCACCTGCTCACCGTATATGACTTCAAGCAGGAGGCCTCTGAGGACTTGGACACTGTCATCCTCAAGGCGCTGGTGAAAGGTGAGGCATCCATGGCAGCAGCACTTAGAGCTGCTGGGGATCTGGCTAGTGTTCATGGTGGACACCCACTTGCCCTTCCCAGGTGGGGACGACACACAAATTCCTGAGGTGTCCTGTGTTGGGAACGCTGTATGCACATTGCTTTTTAGTCTTCTCACTGGGTCACTGGATGGTGTACCCAGCAATAATTCCAGAACACTCTCATTACCCCACAAAAAGACCTGTGCCCATAACCAGTCACTTCCTCTCCACCAGCCCTGCCAACCACCTGTCCACTTCTGTCTCTATGGATTGGGCCACGTGTAGCAGCTCATGTAAATGGAGAAGATGAGGCCTTTGGTATCCACCTTCTATGTTCATCATAGTGTCCTCAGGTCCATCTGTGATGTACCATATGACCAGAGTTTCCTTCCTTTTGCAGGGGGAGTTGAGACAGAGTCTCGAGTCTCACTATGTGAGACAGGCTGGCCTTGAATTCACTGTGTAGCTCAGGCTAACCTCAAACTTGCAACAATCTTTCTGCCTCAGTCTCCCAAGTGTTGGGATCACCGGAATGTGCCACCATGCCAAGCTTGTTTCCTTCCTCTTCGAGGCTGTGATGACATCCTAGTGTGGTTATTTACCCTGCAGCTGATGCACATGTTTGATTGTCACTCATGTGCTTTCCATCCGAACCAAATGTGCTGTGGGGCTGAACTCGGGCAACCCTGGGCAGGGGCACACAGGTCCAGGCTGGGGCAGGCAGTGCCAAACAAGGGTGGGATCCCACTTGGGTGAGGAATCCCTCCACAAGGGTGATTCTGTGCTCAGGGTCTTCCTCCAGGACAGTGAAGCCCGGGGAACTCCATACCGACCCCTCCTACTTCCCATAGGCATCCTGGGAACCCCATGTCTACTTCACGGTCATGGGGACAAATGCCTATATGGTTCACTTTTAGAGGACAAAGGTCCCTAGAGGCAGTGGCCCACCTAGACACTGGAGACCTAGCCCCAGTAACCTGCAGGGCCAGGTCATGGCCCAATCCCTTCCTTATGGCAGAACTGTGACCTTGTGGGAACATACTGCTGCACCCCATCCATGGAAGGGGCTCTTGAGCCTTTAGTGCTAGGATGTAGCCCCAAGGCCCGGATGTTAACTGAGGCCTGATTACTAGGAGGCTCCCTTCCATTTCACTGGACCCTGTTTCCAGAGGACCCAGGGCACCCACATTGTCTCCTGGATTCTCACAGTCTTGTACCTCTCATCTCTACTCAGAGGCAGCAGCTGCCAGCCCTCCAAGGCTCTTCAGGCCCAGTGCAGAGCTCTAGCCCTTGCCCAGGGCTCTGTGGGCCCTCAGTTGCTGCTTGCTCTGCCCACAGCCTGCAAGAGTCACAGCCAAGAGGCCCAGGACTATCTGGATGAGCTTAAACTGGCCGTGGCCTGGGACCGTGTAGATATCGCCAAAAGTGAGATCTTCAGCGGGGACGTGGAATGGAAGGTGCTTCCCGGGCCCTGATTCTAGCCACCCAGGATAGGGACCGTACTGAAAGTTGGGGACAACTGGTCCTGTGGCTGCTGTCTGGGCCCACTCTGTCTTCCAGATGAGGGTATCAAGACAAGGCTAGTAAGGCACACAGGACAGGGTGGGTTTTCCAGAGGTACAGGCCAGCCCAAAGCCCAAGCGAGGTCATGGTAAACCTCAGTATTCACCAGCACATCAGGACCCTTCTTATCTCAGGTGCACAGGGCCCATGTGCTCTGCTACCCTGTGCCTGTCCCATCTGGGGGACAGGCTGGGCACCCAGGGAGGGACTGGTTCTCCCACCTGGCCCCTCTGCCCTCCCGCTCACTGTCTGGTCTCCCCTGGGTGAGCCTAGTCCTGTGACCTGGAGGAAGTGATGATGGACGCCCTGGTGAGCAATAAGCCTGAATTCGTGCGCCTCTTTGTGGACAACGGTGCCAACGTGGCAGACTTCCTGACTTACGGGCGGCTGCAGCAGCTTTACCGCACCGTGGCCCCCAAGAGCCTGCTCTTCCGCCTGCTGCAGCACAAGCACGAGGAGGGCCGGCTGGCGTTGGCTGGCCTGAGTGCTCAGCAGTCCCGGGAGCTGTCCACCGGATCGCCTGCCTTCTCACTGCACGAGGTCTCCCGTGTGCTCAAGGATTTCCTGCAGGATGCCTGCCGTGGCCTCTATCAGGATGGCTGGGCGGCCAGCCGGAGGACAGTGGTGAGTACAGCAAGCATGGCGTGGGCAGGCTGGTTCCCAGCTGGAGGCCGACATCCGTGTCCTCCAGGAGAGGGGCCCAGCCAAGCGACCCATGGGCCAGAAGTGGCTGCTGGACCTCAGCCAGAAGAGCAAGGACCCCTGGAGAGACTTGTTTCTGTGGGCTGTGCTACAGAACCGCCATGAAATGGCCACCTACTTCTGGGCCATGGTGAGCCACATGTGTGCACAAGGCTGAGTCGGACTCCCCAGAGTTTCTGGGAGGGGGGATTGGATAAGGGTGGGGCAAGGTGGGTGGTTCCCTGAGAGTCTATATTCCAGGGCCAGGAAGGGGTGGCAGCTGCTCTGGCTGCCTGCAAAATCCTCAAGGAAATGTCTCGCCTGGAGACGGAAGCTGAGGTGGCCCGCACCATGCGGGAGGCTAAGTATGAGCAGCTGGCCCTGGGTGAGTGGAAGCTGGGTGAGCAGGCTGGGACAGTGTGGGGAAGGGGACAAAGGGGCCTGGCTCCCCTCCAGGCCACCTTTTAGAGATGTATGGCCCAGGGTGACCTTGGTGACCTGTCCTGCAGAACAGGCCAGAGGGATGGCTACTCCTAGGGGTAGAGGTCAGCCTTGAAGTCTTAGATGGGAGGTGACATGGTGCAGACAACATAGCCCCACACACCCGGACACACACTGGCCCTGTCACAGCGTGGAAGGCATGTGGGCTGATGGAGGTCCCCACAGTCCTGACAGGAGGGAGGGAGGACCAGCAAGGGCAGGGGTTATGGAGGGGCCCTGGGTGGCCAGGCAGGGACAGTCAATGGCTCAGTACCATGGGGGCCAAGGCGCATCCCACAGAGCCAGCCGGGGCAGAGGTTCCAGCTAGTGCTGGAGCTGGCGTTAGCACATATCCCAGCGGCCTGGCTCCGCAGACCTCTTCTCCGAGTGCTACAGCAACAGTGCGGACCGCGCCTTCGCACTGCTGGTGCGCAGGAACCGCAGCTGGAGCAGGACCACCTGCCTGCACCTGGCCACCGAGGCAGACACCAAGGCCTTCTTTGCCCATGATGGTGTGCAGGTGAGGTGCCAGCCTGGGGATGCTTCAGGGATCAGGCACATAGGCAGGGTCTAGGCCACCCCCGGGACAGTGTGGGGCCCAGCTGACTGCAGCTCCACCTATGTTCCAGCCAGGGGCTTCTGGGCAGGGTGGATGGTTCCTGCTGCCTCCTCAGGCATGCTCGTCCCACCCTGGTCTCAGAGCTGGTGGTGTTTCCTGGGGCTGATCCTTCTTGACCCCTGAGGCCCCCATGGCCCTTACTGAAGATTCACAACAGCAACAAAATCTGTGCTTCTAGGAGGGGTTCCCAAAGGCCACCTTCCCACCAGGATGCCAGGTCTGTTTGGCTGACCTTGACAGGCAGCTGACATTGCCAGGTGCCTGGGGGAAGGGCATCTCTGGCATAGGACACAGGACAGGCAAAAGTGTGGTGGAGGATGGCCAGCAGGGTTTTTTATTTTAGGCTTTCCTGACCAAGATTTGGTGGGGGGAAATGGCCACGGGTACCCCCATCCTGCGGCTTCTGGGTGCCTTCACCTGCCCTGCCCTCATCTACACCAACCTCATCATCTTCAGGTGGGTTGAAGTGTGTAATAGTCAGATGCCAGAGTGACTCTGTACCTCCCTGAGTCACACATCCCTAGGGGCCCCTTTGCCTGCTTTCCCTGTGCCCAGCTGGTCACACTGGCCTTGTCCTTCAAGAGATTCTTACCTCCTTTGCTGGCTGGGTGCTCAGGGCCCTTCCTGGGGCCCTGAGCATCCCTCTGTGCCACAGTGAGGATACCCCATTGAGGACAGGCCTGGAGGACCTGCAGGAGCTGGACAGCCTGGACATGGAGCAGAGCCTGCTGTGCAGTCCAGGCCATGGGTAAGGGCCCAAGGGACCAGGCAGGATGTAGGGGACCGACAACAGGCAGCAGCAGGAGGCAGAAATCTAGGGGCAGAGATGGGCTCCCACGGGGCCCCACAGCTCAGTACCTGCCTCATCACAGAGCCTCTTCTACTCCTTTGCATGGCACAGGGTAGAGGAACCAGTGAAGATGTCTGGGGCTCATGGAAGCCGAGGCCCACCAGCGGCCTTCCTGCTTACACGCTGGCGGAAGTTCTGGGGTGCGCCAGTGACTGTGTTTCTGGGGAATGTGGTCATGTATTTTGCATTCCTCTTCCTGTTCACCTACGTCCTGCTGGTAGACTTCAAGCCACCTCCTCAGGGGCCATCAGGGCCTGAAGTCACCCTCTACTTCTGGGTCTTCACACTGGTGCTGGAAGAAATCCGGCAGGTCAGTGGCCAGACCACCCCAAGGCCCAGGCTCGCACAGCATATGGCTTTGCACAGGTCCTACTCTGGGGATTCCTCACTGTAGAACTAGCACAGCACAGCACCTCCTACCTTCCCACTTTCCTGGTCCTTGAGCCTGGTCATTGATTGAGCCCTGATCCCAGCTCCACATTGATCTTGGTCATGGTCCTCCTAGTCTGAATGTGAACCCCAACTTGGACCATTGACTGAGTCCAGACACTCAATACAAACTGATCGTGAACTATGGTCACAGAACCCTACCTCCAATGCAAGCTGACTTCAGTTTCTGTTCCTAGACTTAGCCCTGAAATATCTTCAATTGACCCCAGTTCTAGTCATCAACTGGGTTTTGGCCACAAAGGGAGAGCCCCGATTCCTGTGACAGACTGAGCCCTGGTCCTTGCAGATCCCAACCTCATCAAGGCCAGGCTGTCTCAGCAAGTGGGCCTGAGTGGCTATCAAGAGGCTCTCCCCCTCTGTTAGGGCTTCTTCACAGCTGAGGACACACACCTGGTGAAGAAGTTCTCTCTGTACGTGGAGGACAACTGGAATAAGTGTGACATGGTGGCCATCTTCCTATTCCTTGTGGGCGTCGTCTGCAGGTCTGTGGCACCAGAGGCCTTGCACCGTCAAGTGGGCAGGCCTCTGTGAAAGTAACTGGGCCTCAGAAAGCCTGGTGTGGCCTTGGACCTGCCTCTTGGCCAATATGCTATGTGTCCTTGGGGAGTTTCTTTTCCTCTCGGGACACGAGCAGCCCTTCCAACCTATGTTCTCCTCCAGGATGCTGCCCTCAGTATTTGAAGCTGGACGTACAGTACTTGCCATGGACTTCATGGTGTTCACACTACGGCTCATCCACATCTTTGCCATCCACAAGCAGCTGGGACCCAAGATCATCATAGTGGAGCGGATGGTGAGCCCCTACCTGGAACCCCAACTGTGGGTGGGTGGTGAACCCCAACCAATAGCTCCCCCAGGCAGCTGCTGATGCCCTTCCCCTCCCCATAGATGAAAGACGTCTTCTTCTTCCTCTTCTTCCTGAGTGTGTGGCTCGTGGCCTATGGTGTGGCCACCCAGGCACTGCTGCACCCCCATGATGGTCGCCTGGAGTGGATCTTCCGCCGTGTGCTCTATAGGCCCTACCTGCAAATCTTTGGACAGATCCCACTGGACGAGATTGATGGTTTGCTCACAGCCAGATGGGGTGGGCAGGGGGCCTTCTGTGCCAGTGTGGAATAGGAGCCCTCTATAGCAGCTAAATGAGGTGCAGTTTTTGCAAGCCTAGGACATATGGCTCTCCAGAGAGGCCTGCTGAGGACATGGGGACCTGGGCTGGAGCTGGCTGAGACAAGGAAATCCCTGAAGCCCAGACTCAGAGCAGGAACAGGACCAGCTCCATTCATGGATCCTCTGACCTTGACCCTGAGCTGGAAACCAAGACACAGGAGATCCCAAAGCAGCAGGGCTGGACTCTAGCTGGGGAGGCCAAGAGGAGAGCCTAGCTGGGGAGGTGTCTTTGAGGGCAGAGGGATAGACAAGCACTACAGGGGAAACAGGGCTACCCAGGCCACCTTAACCATCCATGCAGGGCCTTTCTGGGCCAAGGTATTGTCCCCCACACTCCCACCAGGTTCCCTGTACCACCTGCTGGGAAGGGCCCTAGGCTTGAGGCCATGCCACATAGCACCCTTGCTTCTGCTAGGGCCCCCGCTGGATGTGTATGCTGCCTGTTGTCATCAGGGGTGTCCCCTGTACTTGACTGGGCTGGTGGAGACTCTGGGACCTACCTCATGACAAACGGGTGCAGTGTGTGGGGGAGGCCCCCTCAGTCCAGGGGTTTAGTGGTGATGGGGAAAGTTCCTCTGGGCAGGGACTGGACCTGTGCAGGCCTCTGGGGTGGCTGAGATCAGTGAGGAGAGGGGCCCAGTCCCTCAGAGAAGCGGGGGGGGGGGGGGGGGGCTCAGGTGCCAGCTCTAGAACAGCAGCACTGGGGTCATTTGCTCAGAATGTTGTCAGAGAACTGGGGCTACACTGGCCATGGGCCCATCACAGCATAATGGGCAGTAGAGGACTGACCCCTACCAACCATCCACAGAGGAGGCACTAATGCCAGGCCAGGCCAAGAATCAGGACTTGCAATGAACATTTGTCAATGGCAAATACTCAGCAGAGATCATCAGAGCAAACACGGCCTCCAGGGATGCAGGGCTGGAGATTTCCTCTTAATTGAGTGTTTCTGGGCCTATTTCCCAGGGCTGTTTTCTCGGTCACCCACCCCTGCTGTGCCTTTGGTGTTTGCTGTCCTCTGGATCAGGTTTTCTAAGCCATTAGTTTAAGCACACCTTGCCTGCCCTCCAGCCCTCCACCCTCACCATATGGCCCCCATGCCTCAGCCCATGGGGCCCCGCGGGGCAGAAGGTGGGATGGAGGTGTCCCAGCCAGGGCAGGGTTGGGGGTCCCCCCCTTCCAAAGTGGCTGCATCTCTGGCCAGGTCAGCCCAAGCCACATGCCCTCCCCACTGATCTGGGTTGGGGGTGGGGGGAAGGCCTGGCCCAGCCTCTCTCTTCTGGGACTAAAACCACCTGGGGAAGTAGAGGGGCTCCAGTCAGGCCCTCCAGCCTTGGGCAGCCTCTGTGAGTTCTGCAGGGCTGCAGTGGACATGGCCACAGGCAGAGTCTGGCCATGGAAAGTGCCCAACCAGGGCTCACTGAATCCCCTATCCACATCCCCTCTGGGTGCTTTGGGATCAAAACCCAGGTCACTCACTGAGTCCACTGTGCTGCCAGAAAGAGAGGTATTCTCTAACACACGGCTGACCTGAGAGAGAAGCTGAGGCCCAGGCAGCCGCTTTACAGCTTACAGATCCTGGGGTCCAGGGCAGCCCTTAACTCCTCACACTGGCAGATTGTTCTTTCCCTGCTTGAGGCCCCAGGGGCAATCTAGTTTCCAGCCCAGCCTGGTAGAACTTTCTCAGATCCCCTCTCCTTAACCTCCAAGCTTTTATCAAATTTACAGCTTCACAAACATGGCTAACATGCCTTGACCATTTCTCCAGGGTGCTAGGAGGAAGGAGGGTCATGAATCAGTTGCAGGAGCAAATTCAGGGGCTGGGGGCCACCAGGGGGTGAAAGTGGAGGCACAGGACAGGACTGGAACTCTGCAGCAGGAACCCTTCACACAACACTCAACTTACTTGGGGACAAGTCAGGAACAAGACATGGACACAGGTCAGCAGGCTCTTAGACCACAGGGACATGGTGAACCTAGGTGGACCTTGAGAGATAGAGACCCCCAGAACCTCAGGGTGAGCTGGAGCTGGAGTTGGTGATAGCACAGAGGTGGGGGAGAGGTAAGTACATCCAACGCTCACGTGTAGACAGACAGGCCAGCACCCATCCTGGTGGGGGGAGGGTGGGGAAGTGGAGCCAGGGAGCTCCTCCTATTGACCAGGGGGAGCCTAACTCAGTGCTCCTCCTGCCCTGTTGAGCCAAGGTCTTCTGGGTTGGGGCATGGGGGCACTGAGGCTGAGCCCTGCCAGGAAGAAGCAGGAGGGGCTGGAGCTGTGATCTAGAGCCCCTTGGGGAGCTGGGGCTCCAACCCCTTTAGGGACTTCCTGCCCCAGGCTGTGGGAGCTCAGCCTGCAACTGAGCTCCATACTGAACTGCCTGGAGAGTTCTTCAGACCAGAGTAGTCAGTGCCTGCAGTGACCCTCAAAGGCTGCACCCCTGCCCCCAGCTTGGATCTCGTGATAAGCATTAGCAAGCCTTTAGTTGGGTGGGGCAGAGTTAGTTCATGCAACAACCAGCAGAAAGTCAGCATGGTCCAGACTTCCATCCAGCCCCACCTCCGATCCCCAGATGGTTTTAGCACTGCCTGCAGGGGAAGGTCTTAGCTCCAGCCAAGGAGAAGGTGTGGATGGCACTGGGCTGCCCAAATGCCTGGTTGCTGGGACTAGGGCTTCCTGTGCTAAACCCAGGCAATCCGGTGTGAGTCAGGGTAGTGAGCTGCCTAGCCAGCACCCTGCACCTGGTACCCTCAGCCCCAGGACAAGCTCCTGATTTAATGGCATCCCATCTTTCAGAAGCCCGTGTGAACTGCTCTGTCCACCCACTGCTGCTAGAGGACTCGCCCTCCTGCCCCAACCTCTATGCCAATTGGCTGGTTATCCTTCTGCTGGTCACCTTCCTGCTGGTCACCAATGTGTTACTCATGAACCTGCTCATCGCCATGTTCAGGTGCCCTCGCCTTGCTCAGGTCATTCTGCCCTTGCTGTGTCCACACAGGTCCTGGGGACCTCGCTGCTGGGTCCACCAGCAGTGGGGGGGGGGCGCGGCCCAGAGTGTGTGTGAGTGGGGAGTGGGTCCACCCTGGTTCCATGGGTCCTTCTTCCTCCAGGAAGCAGGCCCAGATCTGCACAGGCATGGTGGGGTGGAGCTCCAGTGTGAGTGGAGAGCTTCAGGTATCTGGAAGAGCAGGAAGCGGAAGGGCCCCCTGTGGGTGGGCCTCACTGCGGCACCCCTAGAGACAACTGTAGAGGGGATGCTAAGCTTCAGTCTCTGAAAGGCTCCCCATGGCTCTGGGACACCCAGCCTACTCCTGGCTGCACTGGGGGACAGGTTGTGTGCCAACGGGTGAGGATCAGTGGAGTAAGGACCCAGTGTGTGCCCTGCAGCTACACATTCCAGGTGGTACAGGGCAACGCTGACACCTTTTGGAAGTTCCAACGCTACCACCTCATTGTGGAATACCATGGGCGCCCCGCTTTGGCTCCGCCCCTCATCCTCCTCAGCCATTTGAGCCTGGTGCTCAAACGGGTTTTCTGGAAGGCAGTCCAGCACAAGCGAGAGCACCTGGGTGAGGCTGTGGGCAAAACCTTGCTGTCCCAAGGGCCCCTTGGGGAGGCCAGGGCCCTGGGGCTCCTCACTGGGCTCTGTCCCAGACCCAGAGCAGAGGCCCAGGAAGCACGAGGTCCACCCTTGCCCACCTACCTTGTAACCCAGCTGGGTGCTCTTGCCCTGGAGCTCCCCAAGTTAATCCAGACTTGGGGTCTGCCCAGAGAGAGACCTGCCAGACCCCCTGGACCAGAAGATCATCACCTGGGAAACTGTTCAGAAGGAGAACTTCCTGAGCAACGTGGAGAAGAGAAGGAGGGACAGCGAGGGCGAAGTGCTTCGGAAAACTGCCCACAGGTGTGGGGGAGGGCAGCTTGCAGGACCCAAGACCAGTTGGGGTACCTGTCATTTTCAGTGGTAGGGGGTTGAAATGCCTTAAAGTGGCCCTCTGGTGTCAGTGACAGGATACGGGCTGGGAAACTGAGGTTGAGGGAGCAGGGACCTGGCTACTCTGGAGTTGGGGAACATGGGCCAAGAAGCCTGGCATCTCCCTGCTGTGGGACTCTTCCTTCTTTCCATCCCCAGCCCTCCCTCCATGGCTGCATCCCCTTTGGCTCACTGGTGTGCCCAGAGCATGGATGGACCCCAAGCCCCTGGGAGGGCACAGAAATGCTCTGTACCTGTAGACTAGGCCCCAAGAAGCCCTCAGTCCTACCAGCCCCTGATCAGGAACAAGGGAAGAGTGGACAAGAAGGGTCCACAGTACCAGGCTGGGACACTCAGAGGCCTGGTGACAGGCAAGGGATGGGAAGCTCCCCTATACAGAGTGCAGTGCCACATGCTGCCACAGCCCACAGCTGCCCCTGCTCCTCCACAGAGTGGACTTGGTTGCCAAGTACCTTGGGGGACTGAGAGAGCAAGAGAAGCAGATCAAGTGTCTGGAGTCACAGGTAAGCTGGCAAGCAGTGCTCCCCTGGGGGTACAAGAGCAGAGGGCCCCGATAGGGCGGAAGAGGCCTCAGGGCAGAGACACATGTCAGCCTGCCACTGCCCCAAGTTACTTGAGACCAGGTAGCCTCCCAGAGCTGGTCCTGCAGACCCAAGGGTCTCACAATTCAGACTTTCACCATCCACTTGCCACATACTGTATAGAACCACGCCCAGAGGGAGGAGGGAGCCTGTGGAAGCAGGAGGGGGTACAGGTGGATGTGGGGGGCATCCCCATGTCCTGGCATCTTCCTGCCCCCACCCTCCAGGTAAACTACTGCACACTGCTCCTGTCCTCCATGGCGGACACACTGGCCCCAGGTGGTGCCTACTGGAGTAAGTGCATCCAGGGCATTGGGGAGTGTGGGCAGGGCTCTGCTCCACAATGGTCTGGGCTTCCCAACCTGCTCTGGAGGCCTCTGGTGCCCTCACTGGCTTCTGCTCCTGGGCAGTGCAGGTGCCAGCCAGCCAGGACACAAGGCCTTGGGATCCTCAGATCCCTGAGACCCTGCCTGGTGCTGCTAGTCCGGACATTCATTTTGCTCTGGGCTGTTTCCCAGGGGTATCCTGTGGGAACCCACTCTGAGGACCACCATGTCCTGGGCCTCATCTCCTAGGCCTGCCCAGGCTGGCATTCAACAGCTGAGGAAGGGCCTTTCTTCCCACCAGGCTCTCAGAACTGTGGGGGCAGGAGCTGGAAAGCCCCTTCAGGCCACAGAGGGGCTCCTGGTGGCCAGGAGCACCCAGAGGCTGTCCACCCTCAGGCACCTGAGCTGCATGGCCTGCCACACCACAGGTCCACCTGTCCTGGAGCCCCAGGCCTGGCTCACCAGTAACCAACCATTGCCACCTCCATGGAGCCCCCAGAGAGAAGTGGCCTTCCTGGGTAATCACCGAACACCTGTGCCTGGACATTTTCCTCAAAAATGAATCGAGCCTCCTGGAACCTTCCCGGGATCCCCAGGGTGACAAAGAAGTGTTGAGCGGTGGCTCCCCTGGTAGAATTGTGTCCCCATCTGGAGCCTCACTGGCCTGGACTAGGCAGCAACCTCTGACCAAGCACTTGAAATGGGGGCATCTGTCCAGGCTGGGCAGTTGCTTTGGGGCCTGCTCTTACCCCAACTGGCTTACAAGAGACTGACCTTTCTTTGAAATGCTAGTGGTTACAATTTCTGTTAAGATCCAAATGATCCATCGAATCACATGACCAGTTACATGGGTAGGGCTCGGTGTCCACTATGACTATGAGCTCTCCCCCACTCCCTCTCAGTAGCTGATACAGTGCAGGCTGGCAGACAAATTCGCAGTGGTCCCAGAATATGACTCCCAGTGGGTGCCCAATGCTATTTTCAGTGGAGCCTAGGAATATATTCACCTGGCCAGAACCATACCCCAGGACTGAGGCACCCAGGTAGCTCCTGTGTTGTCAGTAGAACACCTGGAGACAGGGGGAGGGCTTATCTTCCCTGTGGGGACGGGGGTTTGAGCTCCTTTGCTGCTTTTCTTCAGACCTCTGCCCTGGAACGGGGTCTGCAGAAGCAGCACCAAGAAAGTGCTCAGCAGCACAGCAGGATGGCATAACCAAGTCCCTAGGCCCAATCATGATGGAGATGTGCCCACCCCTGCCTGCCTTCCCTGCAGCCCAAGGACCACTCTTGTTCCCTAGAGCCCATCTTTGGTAGGGCTAGGCCCATGGCACCAGCAGTACCCTGCAGAGGGATCGTGATTTCAGGCAACACAATTCTGAACACTTGTCACGTGTCCATCTTCATACAGCCTGGGCAGGACACCAAGAAGGCACCCACCTAGGCTCCCTGTGGTTGCTGGCTCACACTCCAGCCTTCTTGTATGTCCCGACACATTCTCCCATCTTGCAGTCTGTACAAGCATAGGTGGACTCTGCCCACCCAGGCGTGCCAGGGGCCAAGCATCTCAGATGCTGGGCTATGAGTAACACTCCTGGAGGGCGTCTACCTTTTGCAGCCCCCTCAGTCTTCTGGGTAGAATCTGCCAGTGACAGATGCAGGTGACAACCCTCAAAGCAGTCCCACGCTAGACTGCTGAGGGTCAAATGTAGGGATGAGGTGGCAGAGAAAGACCACAGAGAAAAGCCAAAGTACCCTAGCTGCAGAAGGCTGCTATTGAAGATCTTGGGTGTGTAGGGCCCAGACAGACATAGAACTGGAGAAAGATCCGAAATATTTATTCTTCCCCCCCTCCCCGCCCCGGCTGCCCCCATGGACATCAGAGAACCAGGGCTTCTGGTGTCCCTGCCTACCCCCAACCCTCCTCCAGGTCCAGGTAAGGACCCTGCTCTAGAGATGGATGCCCAGAGCTGATGCCTCCTACAGGTAGCCCACTGGCTTTCTTCCAAAGAGGATGGTCCCCCTGCCAACCCAGTGACAGTGATTCTGACTACCCCTGCCTGCAGCCTGGTGGGGTAGTCAGGCTGGGTGTTCCTTCTCAGACCCCAGAACCTCGGGGCTGCTGTCCCTGTTCCGGAAGTGCTCTCTGCTTCGCTTCTTGCTGACATGGAAGCCAACTGTCTCTGCCCCTGGGGGGCCTGGTGAGGAGCCAATGCGGGCAGCCCCTGAAGGCATCACCACCTCATGCAACCCCTGGGGGCTGCTCCATTCCTCACGCTCTGGGCTTCCGGACCCTGCTAAGTGGGTCAGCTCTACAGGGCCCTCGCTCCCTGAGTCCCCTCTCGTCAAGACCCTCTTCCTCTCAGGTCTGGTCTCACTGGCCCGGGCTGGCTTGGTAAAGACTACTCGTCTTTTACCACAGCTGGAAGGGTCCTGGTTGAAGGAAGGTGTGTAGTCAGTGGGAACGGCAGGGCTCTGGGAGCCCAGGAAGGCCAGGGCAGCAGCCTGATTGCTCTGGTCGCTGGCCTCTGTCACATCCTCCAGGCTGTATTTGGTCCAGCGCTCAGGGTGTGCCACATAGTCAGGGACAGGGGGCCCCCTTGGGGGGTCAGGGCTCCTATGGGCCCTGCCTAGGCCTCCTACTGGAGGGTGGCTTGAGGGCACCAGGGGCCGCTTGAAGTCACCATTGTCACTCATGCTGGTTTGAGCTGTAGGGGGCGGCACCTGCCTGGCTGCCCCTTCCAGACAGTCAAAAATGCTGTGGCTTCGCTGGGAGAAGGTAGAGCTCATGCCTCGGAGGTGGAATGGCTGCACTGCTGTGGTGGGAGTGCCTATGGGGCGAGAAGAGGGTTCTTCCAGCTCTGGGGCTTCCCCACGCAGTACCTCTGGAGACAGTGATTCCACCTCAGCATCACCTGGCCAGCTGAGATCTGAGTCTGAGTCACTAAGAGAGATGGAGTCAGAAGGCAGGGTGTCACACTCTGTCACTTGCTCAGCCTCCGAATCTGGGGAAGGCTCACCGGCTCCCGCCTCAGCCATGTTTCCCCAGGCCACACCACACCAGTAGTTTGTCTGCGAAGAGAAAAGTGTATAGAACAGGTCTGTCTTGCAGATCCACCAGGCCTGGGCACAGCAGCATCAAGAACTGTGCTACAAAAGCAAAGGCCCTGGCCACGAAGGCCCTCCTCTCACCTGGTCTGCTGTGTGCCTCTGGTGCACAGTGGAACCTGGCTAGTTGGGCCTAGGAGCCCTGACGAAGATCCTCTGGGGTAAGGTGTTTTCTCAGGCCCAGGTGGGGAGCTGCTTGATAGGTGGGACCTGGCAGGAGAGAATCAACCATTAGAGCAAACTGCAAATAGGGCCACGAGAGAAGCCCCAACACCAACACGGGCCAGGCACGAGAGCAGGTGCTTTCGACCCCTACCTTATTTGATGCCGACAATGGCCTCCAAATAGGCATAGGACGTGGCCTACGTGGGGCTCGCTGCAGTTAGTACCTAACGTACGGTGCTGCGCGATTGGTACCGTACAAATGCCGGGCACCCCAGGCCAGACACGCAGCCTCCCGGTGCGGGGCGCTCGTGACGGAGGGGAATGGCACCCCTGCGCCTGTTTAGAGGTAGCAGGGGACTTGCCCAGGCCGCCAGGCTGAGGCTGCGGGGTGCGGCCAGCGCTGCCGGCTCCAGGGCCCTTGTCTTTAACGCCTGAGCTAACCCCTCCTGGGCTCCACTCCCGGCGGCCGGGACCCTGGTGGCCGCGGGTTCCGGAACCAAAAACACTTGGGCCGCGCTCCCCGCCCACACACGCACGGCCCTCTGGGAAGCTGAGTCCTATGCCGCCCTTGTGCCTCGGCTTCCGTGTCCGAAGAACTATAACTCCCGCTGAGTGCCGGATCGCCGCCCGCAAGTAGGCCCAGACGTGCCGTCAGTCCGCATGCGCCCGCACCGCCAACTGCTTCCACTTCTGGTGTCTGAGGCCGCCCAGGAAACCAGCACGACCTTAACCACGGAGAGGAAGGGGCGGAGCCAGTCCTGCAGGTCCCATAATGCTCTAGGGCTATCGGCCTGCAGCGGCTCCAGCGCCGCCTGCCGGAAGCTGTGAGAATAGCGATTGCCTCAGACAGGAAGTGCGTCATCGCGCACGGCGACCTAGAACCTTTTCAGAGGCGCTTCCAATTCTGGCTGGAACTGTCCACCCCTAACGCCCTCCGTCCATCTTCCTTTGGGGGTCGGGCTGACTTGGCTAGAGACCTTGGGTGGACTTGGAGACGCCTGTCTCGGCTCCTCACGCCAGGGGACCTGCTGGGCCTCGGTCCAGGTTTTGGAGCCCCGAGGCTCTTTCCCAAGGGTACTGGCCCAGCCTGTTTGTGGCAGGTGATGGGTCAGCTACCCCCTAAAAGTGAGCTCTACAGGCCTTATGCCCTTGACCACTAGGCTGCATTGTCCCTTCTCTGCCCAGGGTGCCTTAGTTCTCCTCTGCTGCTGGATTGCAAATCTAACCCTGAAAAGCTGGAGTGAGGCCTCCCAACCCTAGGGGCTGTCATCTTGGCATTCCCTGGGGGGATCATGATTCAAGGACCTGTTTTTTTCCCTGCTTTGAGACAAAAGGGAAGCAGGCTCCCTCAGCCTCCTGATCTTCTGTATGACTTTGGCATATCTTACTCCTCCTTTCTCACAACCTTGCCAGGAATGCATGGTCTTGCTTCCAGAAGCCCAATATGAAGGTGACACCCAGGCCACGAGGCAACAGCCTTGGCCAGAAGTCCCTGGGGCCTTGGAGTACCGTGGGAAATGGAGAGAAGGCTCCTTGGGCGATTAACAGACCCAGCCCAGATGGAGGAGGGGAGGGGAAGATGGAGTTCAGTGGCAGAGCACTTGCCTAGCATGAGGGAGGCCCTGGGTTCAATCCCTGGCACTGGAAAAAAACAAAAAATACAACCAAACAAGTCAACCAGACAGGAGGAGGGCTGCTGAGACCCTGGGTAGGGGACAAAGAGTGTAGACAGAGCCAATGATTGTTAAGAGATGAGAAGGAAAAGGTGGTAGGGGCAGGGGTTGCTGAGGAGATCACTTCACCTCGGAGCCTCACTTTGGTGGACTGGGTAGGCTCCCCAGTAGCAGGTAAGTTTCTTCCCTGGCAGCTCTTTGAGATATGGCCTCAGCCACCCAGCCACCCAGGAACATTTACAGGCACCTAGACAAGCAGGGAAAGAACTTTGAAATGCTCCAGAGGGAGCAGTGCATCCATTCTTCACTGTGTGTCCCTTGGGAGGGGGGGGCATGTCTTGCAGTACCACCCCCAGCACATCCTGTACCAAATTCCCTGGCTGCCCCCTCCTGCCCCTCTGGACAAGCACACCCACGAGTTGAGGTAAGACTGAGGTCAAAGCTGGTGCAGGCATCACAGAGCCTATAAAGGGGCACCCACCACATGGAGAATTTCCTGAGGGTCCAGTCCTGCCCACTGTGGCCAGCCCCTCTTGAGCTGGTTCACCCTGGGCCTGAAAAGTCCAGAGCTGAGTCATACCCATGCCAGGCTCCCTTCAGCTGCCCCTTGGGTCTTGGATGCTCTGGCACAGGAAGGGGCCCCACAGTCTTGTTAGCATGCCTGATTTTCCTTCTTTATTAAATGTCTGTTTCAAGATGTAATTACAGTTGAAGGTGACATGTTAGAAAGGACAGGTGCATTGAAGGCATAAGAGTGCTCACAGACCCAGCTCTTAAAATGTGGGCAGGAGAAGAAAAAAGATTAAAAAAGGTGAGCCATGCAGCCCACAGAATGGGCCAGGGGGTGGGCAGATGGCCCCCCCAACTTGGCCATGCTGAGCATCCAGGCAAGTGGTCTCTGGGAGATACCAAAGGGCCCAAAGCCTGGAGCAGCTCCACCCCCACACACGCCACCTACCAGTGATGCCAGCCCCTAAAAGTAATAGGCAAGTTCAGAATGAAAACAAAACCTCAGAAGTAAAAAGGCTAAGTGTAGCAGAGTAATACCGGAAACATTATATACACAGGCAGCAACGCCTGCAGCAGCCTCCGGGTCACTCTGAGGGCACTGCAGGGATCCCAGAAGCTGGAACTGCAGGGCCTCAGTACACAGAGCTGTTCCGAATACCACAGCACAGCACCATGCTCAGGATCATCTCAAAGATCTGTGGAAGGAGAAGTCTGGTCAGCACCAGAAGCAAGAGAGGGGCAGAGTGGCTGAGCTGAGGCCCCGTTCTACTCCACTCACCATGATGACAGCAACCACTATGGCTGCAATGCCAATGAGGTACAGCTTCCCAGAGAAGAGTTCGTCGATCTTCTTATGGCAGTCATCCTGCAGGGGTGGGCAATGGGTGGTCAGGGGCTGGCCTCAATCTCAAAGCACAGAGAGGACTCACAGCCATCACCCCTTCCCGCCTGAGGAGAAGTGATGCAGTGGCCAGACCTCTGCCCAGGATTTACCTTCCACTGATTAAAATACAACACGGGATCTACTGCCTGGAGCCCTTTCTATCTTGAGGTCATGATTATTGGTATCACTGGTGCCCTAGTAACTGGTATGATAGATGTTCATGGAGGGTGATTTCTACAGGTGCTGTAACACACCAGCCTCCAGGAGGTCAGGACCCTGTGTCCTCACAAATATGAGTGGAGCTATGAGTCTTCCAGATCTGCTCATGAGGCCCACCTATGAAGCTTCTACCTTCCTCTGGGCCTTGCACGCAAACCCCACCCAGCCTTTCCAGCACAGCAGGCCTGATATGGGCCTTAGTTCCATTTGACTTGCCCCACAGGGGGCCCTGTGTGGACCACTCAGAACCCAGGACTCCAGTGTGTAGAGACCCTGCTTCTGCCCCACCCACTGCTATGCACCTTCCATAAGGCATTTATGACGGTGGTGTCTGAGGGACAAAGGTTGTTCTTCAGCACGGAAGTGGACAGCGCAGTCAATGTGTTGGAGCCACAGCAGTTGAGCTGTAGAGATCAAGAGCACTGTGGTCATCTCACCAGGAAATGGAGGAGAAAAGGCCAGGGATAGGGATTTCCATCACACCACTATCCCAACATGCACCCGGACCAGCCTTCCTCCTCAGTCAGATTCACTGCTCAGACATCGCCCACTGGCCAGGTCCAAGAGGATCTGGTCACAGAGGAGACGCCCCAGCCAGATCCTGAGGTCTGGGCTAAGGCAGGACTCCTCCAAGAAGGCACACACTCCCACCCAGGTCCTGCAGCCCATCCCTGCCGCTCCAGCCCAGCCAGCCACACCGTCTCATGGAAAGTCTTCACCACAGCCTTGGCATTGTTGGCGTCATCGTCCACCACAGCCTGCTGCAGAGCCTGGTCATAGAACTGCTTCACATCCTTGGCAATCTGTGGGAGAGGCAAAGTCACGCACAGCAGGACCATCCCAAGGGCAGAGCCCTGCACTCTGAGCACCGCCCATGTGCTCAGCTCCAATGCCAACTCCTCCATAAAGCTGAGATTTATCTTCCAGGCAGACCCCAAGAAGAGTCCAAAGAGCCCCCGAAAACTATGGGCTAAGGTGACCCATGACCATAAACCTGGGCAGTGCACCCGGTGGGCTCACCTGGTCCTTGTTGACGAAGCCCCAGATGCCAGCGGCCACCTCACAGGCAAAGAGGATCACGAGGCAAGTGAAGAACTGGGAGCAGGGAAAAAGAGGGTAGGGTATTGGCAGGGCCCAGGCCAGCATGGGGCTGCCCTCTACAAAGGACAGGCCCGTGGGACCAACGGGAGTGTAGGAAGAAGTTGGCAATACCTGCCAACCCACATCCCCATCAGGAATAAGCCAAGTGGAGAAATGGAGGACAGAGCCTGAGATGCAGCCCCTGCAGCAAGATGCTGGTATGTTGATCCTCCCCACGTTGCCTGCCTCTGCAGGATGGCCAGCTGGAGTGGGGAGGATGGGGCAGGGTGTGTGTGGGGTGTTCTCAGGTGACAAGCCCAGGTGGCTGCAGCCCCTAGGGCAATGATGGCAAACCTTTCAGAGTTTTCAATGATACAAAGAACCTGCTGCAGCAGGCATGACATAGATTTGGCACCACCGCCCTAGACAGACATTGGCACAGCTACCCCCACCCAAACTGACCAGGCCCTGGACAGCACAACTGGGCCTCAGCTTCCTGCTGGCAGTTGATGTGCCCAGGGACACCTGATGTTGCCCTCAGAGTCAGATTCGATCCCTGTGACATTTATGGCCTTTTTTTTTTTTTTTTTGGTACCGGGGATCGAACTCGGGTCCTTGCGCTTGCACAGCAGGAGGCGGAACCACTGAGCTAAGTCCCCAGCCCCCAGATTTATGGCTTTTTTTAAAGAAAGAAAAAAACCCTTTTTGTAACAGCCTTAGGAACTAGACATGATGGAGATTAACCATAATGGGATTTAAGACCCCAGCAGGAAAACCAGAAAGTCAAAATTCTGGGACAATGTTAAGGCTTCCCAGTGACCCCTGATCCAGGCTGGGGAGGCTCAAGTGCCACATCCAAGGCCTGCTGGGCTGAACTGAAGCCCTTGGGTCTACCCCAATGCCCACTCTGGCCACTTTCTTTGCCTGCTAGATCCTACTTCCCAGCGCCAGCCCAGAACCCACTGACTTCCCAACCTTACCGTCCCCAGCAGACACTGGGACTCCTGTATGGCCCCATAACAGCCAAGAAAGCCGACGAACATCATCACAGCCCCCACAGCAATGAGGATGTAGATGCCTGTGGAGGTGAAGGGCCCAGGTGAGTGGCACATACACACTGTGCCCAAGACATTAGGGACTGAGGCACTGGCACCCACTACTAGCTCGCTCAACCTGGCCGCTTAAGCCCTGTCTGTGCCTCAGTGTCCTCTTCCATGGCATGGGAGGGGACAACTATGCTCAGGGGAGGGTCGGATGACATTTAAGTACCCAGATAACATTGTTGACCATGCTTCACAGAGATCTTCCACAGTGGGGCTCAGCACCCACCACCTGTGTCTGCTCCCAAATCCCTCAGGACTCATGTGAGGAGCTGAGAGGAACTACATCATTTTAGTGTGTCAAGTAACACACCAGGAGCTGTATGGTGGACTCAGATGTCGGTAGTGGGGGGCTGTGCAAGGAACCCCAGTATTGACATGTGAAGGGGAATGAGGTGAAGGAGTTTCATAGTGGCCACACAGCAGCCCCACCCCACCTATCCCTGGCCTTAGGGACACTGGCATTTGATGTGGGGTGCTCTATGTGGTTGTGCTGGATGAGGAGGCCCTTAGGCCAGAGTCTGGTACATGAGGTGGCCAGATTCATGACAGAATGGCAGGACAGCTTGAGATTGTGCAGGGGCCAGGCAACCCTTCTCATCTGCCCACATCCACTGGATGGGCAGTGCATTCCTGGAGGCAGGGCCACCAAAGAGTAGGGGCACCAAGGATCAACATGTGCAGTATCTCACTGCCCACAACCCCCCCCCCCTTTTCCCTTGGGAAAGGCCACAGTGTCTCTGCAGGGCCCTCCCAGCTCCTCATCCTTCAGCAGACTTGACCCATCCCCTGGCCACCACAGCAACACTGCAGGGCAACCCAAGCCTCTTTGCACAGAGCCAGGCCCATTGTCCCCTGCCTGACTAGCTCAGGAGGGAAGGAGCTAGGAGCCAGGATGTACTGCTTGGCTTAGAAATGGACTACATCTGGGGCCTGGCCTCAGCCAGCACTGAACACCTGGCCTAGAGGAGACTTTCCACTTCACAGGTGGCTCCTCTCTTGGGGACCAAACTGGGTTTTGGGTCTTCAGGCTCCCAAACTCCAACCTTAAGATAAGGCGAGGCATCCACCCACTGTGTCACTAGGTCATGTTCAAGGGAGGGGTGGGGATTGCCTTTCTCGGCCATGGAGGGTCCCATAAGGGTAGGAGACCCAAGCGGCTTCAGTCCTGGGGTGATCACAGCCACTTGGAAGCAGCCTTGCCCCAGCACAGCCTGGAGCCCTTTGGCATTTTCCAGGGTGCTGAGGGAGCCAGCCAACTCTCCATCTTCCCAGCAGTGTACAAAGCGCCTTTGTGAAGTCCTACTTCTGCTTCCAGCAGGGCCCAGCCCAGAGGCATCAAGGATGCCAGGGGTCCGATTTGGGAAGGGCAGAGACTTGGGAAGGATCTGAGTGGCCCCATCCATGGGGCACAGGCAAAAACCCTAGGCCAGGGGGTAGCAGGAGCTACCATTCAGCACCCAGCCTGCAAGCAGTCCAGTGCCTGGGCCTGTTCCCACACCCAGGAGGCCATAGCCAAGGAGAGATGGGAAAGTGTTTGCAGAGCAAAGAACAGTGAGAACATGCTGGTCAAAGACCTGCTTCCAATGCCACTCTGCCCTGGCATCATGAGGCCCACCTGGCAAACCCTCTCTTGTGGCACCACCGACTAGTGGGAGCCTTAGGATCCCCTTGGTGTCCATCTTGCTAAGGGCCAAAGGTGGGAAGGAGCTGTGGCCCTTCACACAGGCCCTGCCTTGCCTGTTTTCTGCACTCAGCTCACCCGCTTCCGCTGGCCCCACCTGAAGCAAGCTAAGCCTTCCACTCCTGTCCAGCCATGCCAAGCAGACATGGACCCACACAGGGACTGCTCCACCTACAAGCATAGCTGCCATGTCTTGAGAGAGTGCCCTGCCCCAGGGCCACTGTATCTCCACCCCTGCAAGACCACATGGCACAGAAGGGGCAGGGTGGGAGTAACCCTCTCCCACCGTGGACAGGAGGATGAGTAACATGCAAAGAGACTGCCTACTCTGATGGCCAAGGATGCACCTACCTGTACTGAAGGGCAAAGCCATGTTTGCTGGGAGACCTCTCTGGACCCCAAATACTCCTGATTATCTTGGAAAGAGGAACAAGCCAGGCGTGGTGACCCACATCTGTAATTCTAGCACTTGGGAAGCTGAAGCAAAAGGATTGCCATCAGTTGGAGGCCAGCCTGGGCTACATGTGAGTTCAAGGCCAGCCTGAACTGTATAGCGAGACCTTGTCTCAAAAAAGAAGAGGCCAGACAGAGGATTCCAGGCCTCCTCAGGGGCTTGGAGGATTTGGAAGATACTGGCTAGGCCCTCCACACTCTGGAATGTGGGGCAAAGCTAACAAAGCTAACAGGTTGGGCCCTGGCTAGAGCACCTAGCTGGAACACAGGGTCCGAGGGCTCTCCCTTCTCCTCCTGTGAGGGTACCAGAGCACCAAGACGGAGTAGGGCCCCACAGTTGGCAAGTGACCCTCCCTGGGAACAGCTGGGCCCAGAAACAGTCAGCCATGGGCTCCTGTCTCTAGGGAGGGACAGAGGCCATCCCTGGGCATGCTGTCTGGACCCAGCCCAGTCCATTCTGCCTGTGGGGAGACAAACAGAGAGGAAGGAATGGCACTCCTTGGATCACCCACTGGGATGACTGGGGTAGGAGTGTGTGGCCTATCAGGAGCTCTACTCAGAAGCCATGCCTATCTTCCAAGTTGGTATGGGAGCAGACCCCTTTCAGGCTCCACTTGGGAGGGGAGGACCCTCACTAGGCCCCAGCTATAGCCCTAACTCAGAAGCTCTGCCTTTAAAGGGTAGGAACGTCTCACTCACACTTCAGAGCTCCAAGGGCACTCTGCCCTCCCCCAGGACAAGGTGGAGAGCTGGCTCCTTCAGTGGGCCTCCTTCTGGTCATCCTCACTCTGGGGCTCCACCCTTTCTCACAGGGAGCCTAATAAGGCAGCAAGGTACGGAGGGCTATGTGGGGGAGGCAGCTGAGTCACAATGCCCTCCCCAGCCCCAGCCTCCAGCTGCTCCAGTGCAGGTCCAGCATCCAGCCCCACCCTGCCTGGGAGCCTCCCCAGAAAAGCCTAGTTATAATAAGCATGGTGCACCACCCCTTCAGCCCTGCCTGGCCACTGCCCTCCTGTTTAGGCCTAGCCTGAAGTGATCTGGTGGGTTTCCTACTAGCTACAGGCCCATCTGCAGCCCAACCCTCCAGCTCCAAGAATCTCTTGCTGGCTAGCTGCCTCCTGGCCAAACTACGAGGCCCTACCTCCCCTTGGAAGCCCTTCCTGACCGCCTGTTTTTATTTGCTGTCTGCAGCTGCCTGCCTTGACCTGTTGACCAGACCCTGCCCACGTGTCACTCACCCACATAGAAGGTATTAGGTGCCGGCTTGTTTCCGAGCTCCAAGTAGAGGAGGCTGGTGGTCTGTGGGTCATGGCGCAGCCACAGGGCCACGCCCAGGATCACTCCTCCAGCCAGCTGGGGAAAGAGTAGGGACAGTGTCATGAGTAGCCCACAACATGGTTCGGTGTGTAGGGACCCCACTGTGCTGAACATCCTGAGCAGGCAGCTCTAGTCAGGAGGGATGGACCCTTAGTTGGGACCACAGCTGGTTTGTCAGTGCCATCCTCTAGAGGCCAGGGGCCCCTGCCAGCCACTCTGGGATACAATCCCAGGGTAGATTGCCAGGTCAGATGCAGGGCAGCTCAGATTTACTTCTTTAGTCTAAGTGTATCCCAAATACTGAATGGTTCATAACTATACAAACGACTTTCATTGTTCTCCAGTTCCAGATTGACTAGATGTGCTGTGTTTTTATTTGCTAAATCTGGACAGAGGCCACAGCAGGACCTGGGCACCCAGGGAAACTGGGCCCTCCTCCAAGGGGTGAGGTCCTTTAGTGACTGCCAGGGGTGCATGCTGGGAACCCCAGAATGAGAACTCCAAGTTTTTGCTGCCAGGAGAAAGGGTGGAGATCTGATGCTGCTGGGGCCCTTGTGGGGCTTATGGCATCCAGGGAGCTTCAGGGCATGGCCTATGGTGGCCTGTGAGGAAATCCCTGCCACTGTGGCCCTGGGAAGGGAAATGCTGAGGGCAGATGCCTGCAGTACTCATGGAAGAGAGATTCATAGTGGGTGGCCTGGGCTGCCACAGGCATCCAGGGATAGAAGGGATCCTGCTTGGGCTGGCATGCAAGGTCCAGGGTCAGACAGAGAGACTCACATCAACTTGTAATCCTGCATACAGGTGACCATCTCTAGTCAGGTGGGTCTGTCCTTGAGGCAAGGCCTGGCCCATTCCTAATGTCCCTCACCCTGGCCCCTGTCCACCAGGCTGGGGGTCATTCCACTGGTGGTGGTGGTGCATGGGCTTATCCTTTGCCATTCCTGGTACCTGGCACCATGTAGGGCACTTTACAGAAACATGCCATCCAGGAGTGACTGGAAACCCTGAGACCTGGCTACCTCTGCCTTCCTCCAACCTAGAACCTCTCAGCTGATGCTTTTAGGTACTCTTCAGCAGGGCAGGGGGGGGTCTCAGAATAACAGGAATAGGAGACTCAGTCCCCTTCAGATCCTTCTGCTGTTCATCTGTCCCTCCCCAGGTGTGACATATAGCTCCATAGAACCTCCCAAAGCTGAGGTCACTGACTCTAGGTCCCTGATAGGGGTGAGGAGGAGTACAGCATCCCAGGTAGTTGAGGGGCAGGTGGTCAGGTCTTTATCCTACTTCCCTGGGAGGACACAAAGATCTGCCCAGCACCATCCCAATATACCAGCTGTGGCTACTCATGGGCAGGGACTTCCCAGGGAGGTGTCCCACAAAAGGATTGCCTTGCCTGGCTTCCCTGCATCTTGTCAGGCTTCTCTGCACATGCTCTCACTGAAGACCAGGCCCTGTGGGGTTCCTGAAGGAAGCAGCATGGGGAAATAGTTCAACACAGTCTCTGAGGGAGACACCAAGCCAGTGAGTACCAGGGGCAATGATGCCCCTCCAACCAGGAATGCCCACAGAGGACAATCTTCCTGGAGCTTGGTGGGAAGGCCTGGCACAAAGAAGGTCACCTCTTTGTTTCCTGGCCTCATCCTCCTATGTAAATAGGGGGTGGCAGCTCACCCCATAGAGGGTGCAGAGTTGCTGGTCAAATAGAAAGGAGAACTGAAACATGGGCCTGAGTAAAGCACCTGGCGGCCCAGTTCCTGCTGCAGTGGTCCTGGCTGGGAAGCAGGGCCCTAGGGGAAGGAGATGTGCTTAAGAGAGTGTGTAACTGTTCCCAGGAAAGCCCCAAGCAGGCCTGGGGATTCCCCAGGCAGGCTGGCTTAGGTCTCCACAGAAGTTGGGTGGAGGAGGAGCTGCAGGTTTCCAAGCCACCTTACCTCACCCTCCAAGCCAGGGCCAAGGTACTTTCCTCCAGAGCCAGGAGGCCAGGGCTTGCTCTCCCTCTACCCCTCCCTTGGGCCTGAGCTGTAGTTTCTCAGCCCCTCTTCTGTAAGCTGAACCCTGTTTACAAAAAGCTCACCACTGTGTTTTTACACTCTACTCTGGGGAGGGATGGGCCCTACTTCCCCACTAGGTCCTGGACTGACGTGCTTCCCTGTTGAGCAAACAGGGCATGTGTTATAGCCAGTGAGGGCTCACAGTGCACCTGCTGGCTGAATCAGAAATGCCTGGCAGGAGGGAGCCCGAGTGTGCCCCTCTTATGACAAGGCCCCAGTGTTGCCAGGGTCCCCAGGCTTCCAGAATCCTGTAGGAACAGACAGTTCTCTGTGCTTCTATGCCTGTCACACCCTCAAGAGGGTAGGGAGGGCCTCGGACAGTTCGGGGGAGGCAGAAGAGTAAGAGCTGGTGGGCGGCCCCAGGGAGCTGTGTTGAGCTCCTCTTCAGCTGGCTACCATCTGTGGCTCGACCAGAAGAGGTGACAGGCTGAGTTGCCCTGGTAACTCTGGTTTCCTCTGTGGCTGTGAAAACGTCATGTATTTTGCTCGGAAACTAGTCCAGAGGTTGCTCTGAAAGATGTTCCAGGCCGGAGGGGTGGCAGACAGGGGGAGCCCTCCCTGTCACTTCCTCAGTGGTCACAGAGAGCTAGGTGCAAACCCTGACACAGCCATGGAAGCCATGCAGGAGCAACTGGCAGGTTGCCACCTTCTTGTGCCTCAGTGTCCCCACCTGTGAAAAAGCTGAGCATGCCAGTGTTGGCTCAAGGGCTGCTCTATCACACTGACCCTGGCCGGGCAGGGATTGCCCTCATCCTCTCTATGCAGCTTTCCATGGGTGAAGCTGGGCACAGCACCCTCTCGCAGCAATGCTTTCCTCACAGAAACCTGTGGGAGGGCAATGCTTAATCCACCCCAAAGCCCAGTAATGGTGAACTTCAGGCACAGTAGCCACTTTCTGCTCTGGGAAGAAGGCTTTCTGTTCAGACTCTAGTGTGGCATGGAAAAGCTTTCTCCAGATGATCCCCTGAACCCCAGTTTTCCTGCCCAGCGATAACAGGGGTCTGGCCTGGGCTACAGGGCAGGGGAGAGCCTGATCTAAAAATATAGAGGGCTTGAAACCTTCAGTCAGAAAAGCAATGGGGTGGAGAGGGGGGAGGTGAGGGAGCTGAGAGTTGGGACAGGGGTTACCTACCTCACTGTCCCAAAGGCACTGCCTACCCAACAAGCCCCTGAGGGCAACCAGAGGTCTTTTTTGGTGGGAGAGGGATGATAAGGATCACCTGCCACTGGGTTGGCTGCCAGATCTCCGTCCTTCCAACTCTTGCCCAGACCCACAGGGTGGGGCCTTAAGTTGGACCCATGACAACAGTGAGGAAATTGAGGCAGTGGGGAAGAGATATGCCTCTAAGGCCACCTACAAATGCCTCCATCCCTGAAAGTGTACCTATCAGAGACCAAGATAGCAGGGCTAGAGGTTTCCAAGGAGCCAAATGCCTGAAAGAAACCTGCTCTTCAGCCACAGGCTGGAACTGGCACATGTCTAATAAAGGACTCGTGGCCAAATATACAAGGAGCTCCCAAAGCTCAATGGTAGGAAAGCCAGGTACCCAAGTTTTAAAACATGCACAAAAGACAAAAAGGCACCCCACCTAGAATACAGAGAGCACCTAAGCACTGGAGAGAGGGCTGCCCTCCATCCAGACCACTGCACAAGAGCCACAGCCAGACCCCAACCTGCCACTCCACTGGCTGAACCTGAGAGGACTTGCCTCCCAAGGCAGCTCACCACCTTCTGTACCTGTCACAGCCTTGAGAGGGCAGGGAGGGCCCAGGACAATGCGGGGGAGGCAGGAGAGTGGGAGATGGCGGGTGACCCCTGGGAACAAGCAAGTTCTGATGAAGTGTGGTACAGCTATTACTTGGATTAACCCTATACCTCCTCTGTACCCTAGGGATCCACCCCAAGTATTCACCCAAGAGAAATAAATATAGGCCCATGCAAGACTCATGGACCAGTGTTTCCAGTGCCTTTGTTTCTAAAAATCTGAAGAGTCTGTATATCTGCTGGTGTGTGACTGAATGGGCCTGGGGGTCTATCCTGTGATGGAATCTGCTTCAGTGAAAAAGCAGGGATACCCACAGCTGCACAGACACACCCCTAACCAATCATGCTGGGAAAAGAAAAGCTCACACCTTCTGCCTCCATTTATGTGACTGCTGGAAAAATGTGAGTAAGAACTGAGACACCCCAGCAGTCCTGGAGAAGAGGGGCAGGAGGGATTACCAAGGGCCCACAGGACAGGAGTATAAATGTGTCAAAACTTACTATGCTGTACACTTTGAATGTGTGTGTGGGTATGGGCTTGCGTGTGTGCTTGCACACTGTAGGTTAATAACTTCTAAATAAAGCTGTGTAAAAACCCCACACCCCTAGTCTCTGGAGACTGACTGGAAAGGGGAAAGGGGCCCAGCTGCTATGCTGGTGCAGTGTCTTCCCATGTAGCAGCTAGAGTCCCTGGTAGCCAGCTTCAAATGTCTGGACACACTGGAGTCCTGTCCACAGACCCGAAGTTCTAGTGTAAACCAAAGTCAGGGATTGCAATCACTAGGGAACATGTGTGCCAATTAAACAAAGAGTCAGCCCAGTATCTGGGGAAAATGAAAGTGACGGTGCTGGATAGAGGCCCAGGCACCAAGGCCAAAGGTGGCCAAGCCCCTGAATGCTGGGTTCTGTTTGAGCTGGTCCACCTCAGGCCAATCTCAGCCTCCATGTTTCCAGTATCCTCCTTTGTAAAATGAGGAAATAAAGGTATAGAAGCTAACATACACAGGCTGTTACACAGGATGCCATATCCAGCTCTTGAGAGCAGGGATATTATGATCACTGTTATGTCTTACAGAGACCAGAATCTGGGATTTCTTCATCCCTCTCTTTCCAGACAGAACCATACACTTGGGCTCACCAGACACCTCTCTGTTCAAAGCTCTCCTGTAGAAAGCAGCTCTGGCCACCTGCTCCTACATCCTAAGATACTCCCATGCCCTAAGGCACTACCTTGTCCTAAGATATTCCTGCTCAAGGCTGAGGGGATAGAGGAAAAGGCTCGGGTAGTGTGTGTCTGGGTTCCTAGAGGGCTCCACGCAAGGGAACAGAAAAGAGTATTCCTAACTCTATAAAGGATTCTGCTGCTTCTTCCTTCCTGGGAATTAATAAATAACAGGCTCTACTCTAAGGGGGGTGAGGGGAGCTGCCAAGTATGCTGGGTCCCTGCCCAGCTTGTCTGCTGTTTCCCAGAAGCAGCTGAAAGGGAGCAGGCTTGGGACAGTCCTCCACTCCACACCAGCCAGCAGCACACCCTCAGCCAGACCCTGGATGGGAGCAGGGGCTTTTGGCGGGGCTTTCCCATTTCAGCACACCCCACCCTACCCCACCCCACAAAGAGGCAAGGTCCTAGTCACCTCATCTGGCTGGCCTAAGTGGTCCCCTGAAATGCTACCAACACATTCCTAGAGATAACAAGGGGTTAGGGTGCTTGCCTTCCATCCCCAGCACCCCTTTCCCCCAAAAGATCCTCCAGTAGATAACAAGGACTCTCAGCCTGCCCCTCTGAGTAGCAGCCAGGCATTCATCTGTAGCCCAGACCTTTGATGCCTCTGGACAGGGGGCAGAGTCCTCCCTGGAGGACATAGGAACTCTTTCAGGTTTTCCTGGGAAGTGGACAGCCAGGATGGTCTCAAGGAGTAGAACCACCTGAGGAGGCTCAGGCAGGAAGGAAACATGGAGGGAAGAACAGGAATCCTCACCTCGGTCAGGAAACAGCAGCTCTATTCACAGGGCCCCTGAGCTCAGGAAGCTGCTGTCTCAGCCTCTAAAAATAGGTGTCAAGGCAGGGACCTAGCCCCTGGGGCCTGCTGGTTGGCTGGGGAATGTGAGGGGCCAGGACATAAGCACAGGCAGTGGAGGATGCCTACTGTCTCAGGATGTAGGGAGTGGGCTGAGGCACCCCAGGGCCAGACTTGGGGCCGGCCACCGCTCTCAGGCAGGGAAGCGAGGAGGTACCCTGCTCATCCATTTCACGTCTGCCCTCCTCTGGGAAGTCAGTCTTCCTACATGGTCCTGGGAGGAGGGGTTTACAGACCTAGTGGGCCACAGTGATCTGTCAGAGATGGGCACAGGGGGCTGCAGTGTGGCCAGGACCCCCAGAGCTGTGTACTTCAGACAAAGAGGTCTAGGTGGGCTCGGTACCCATCAGGGAAGGGCGATGAGAGTTGGGGCCTCAAGAAGGGTAGAGAGGCCCCAGGGCAGATCAGGTGTTGTTGCCAGCAGCACCCAAGAGGCCACCCACACCTGCTCCTATCTGGGCGTGGCCACCTGCTCCAGGGGAAGGACATGCAACTGACACAACCCTAAGAGCTGTGGAACCAGACGTTGAGGGATAGGTTGTGGTCCCAGCCTTGCCTAACCATTTCCTCACGTGGTTGCTTAGGAAGCTCTGTCTCCCTGTCACCCCGAGTCTGATAACAGCCCAGCATGGCAGAGTGCTATTTTGAGTGATCTGTTATCATCTCCTTGGGCACACAGGGAGAAACTGCTCCCTGCAGGCAAGGTCCACTGTGCTTCTGAGATGGGGAGCGGGGAGCAGGGCTGTGAGAGGGCGAGCTCTCTGGGACCCTGGGGGTGAGGGGGGCTATGCCTCCCACACCGCTGCCTCTCAAAGCCTCCAGGGGCCCACTACAGAATTCATGGCTGAAACCTCTGAGCCTCGGGACTGCAGCCCCAGGAGGGTGGGCGGCCTGGGATCCTCATTCCTGTACCCCTGCTATGCTGGGTACCTCGCAGCCCCACCAGGAGCTCCCTGTCAGGCCAGTGCAGAGCCAACCTGAATCCCAAACACAGATAATGGCACGGGTAACAGGCACAGGGTGCTGCAAGCCCACCCTGAGAAACTGCTGGTGACCCAGGCCCACATGGAGCACCAGGGAATTGTTAGGGTGAGATGCCCCACAGGAAGCACAGGAGAGCCAGGCCATCACTCAGCCCTGCTGCCCAGGCCTTCTCAGCAGTGATGTCATCTCAGTAACTGGGACAAGGACAAGGAGGGAAACACCAACTCTCCAAACTCTAGAAGGGACACATCTTCAAAGACAGCAGGGGTGCTGAACCCGGGCTCCGACCAACTTGGCTGGCTCCCTGCCTCCAGCCTCTGCAGCATCTGCACCCCACACCTCAGCTCTCACAGCTGCCTTCCTGGAGCACCCTCACCACTAACTCAAGGTACTTCAGACTACAAAACTCTAGGCATTCCAGCCCTAGTGCACCTCCTGCATCCCCAGCCCTTCAGCCTTCATCGGACCTGATGTTTAGCACCCTTTCTGTGGTCCTGCACATAGAACATCCATGACCCCAGGAATGAATTCCAACTATCAGCTGGCCACGGCCCCCTGGTATGAGGTGCCTTTCCCCACAACTGGGGGATCCCCTGAAGGAACTCCAAGTGGTTTCAAGTAACTTAGCAACTGCTCTGCAGCCCACCAGGTAGAGCAATTTAGGCTGGATCCAGAAGCCCAAAGTGTGTAAGTGAAGAAGCCAGGTGTCACAGAAGTCCAGGGGCTCCTGAAGATACCCTACAACTGGTCACAGCACACCCGACTGGACTGCTGAGGGCCAGCTCTAGTAAGCCTGGTTCTATAAGTAGGAGTACTGGAAACAGGGTGGGCACCTCCAGTGCTAGAAGGCCCTTCAGCACTCAGGGGCACTTGCTGGGTCCCAGGCATCAGGGCCAGAGTGACTGCCACCCAGGCTTCTCCCCAACCCCTCTTCTACCCCTCAAAATACCAGGCCTGTGCCAGCTGCTCTCTCCAAGGGCACCTGGTCTTAGCTTCATTGACTGTATGATAGAATCTCCTCCCCCTGGCGGGTTTTCAGATGCTGAAATAAGGGTTGGGAGAAAGACAGGATTAGCTTTCCATTCTGCACCTAAAAGTAGTTACTCAAGCTAAGGATTAGGGGTAAATTCAGTTTCTGGAGGCTGAACTGAGCTGGGACAGTAGGTAGGGGGAAGAAAGCCCAGTAGGCCACTGAAAGAATGGACTAGAGGCTCTCCTGGAGAAGTGGCAAGGTGTGGGCATTAGAGCAGAGCTAGCCAGAGGGGCCCTGCCTCCTTGCTCCAACTCTGTGACCTCACTGCTCAGATACCTCACAGGGGCCAGCCTGCCCAGGGACAAACCACAGACTTCCTCTTCTAGGTCAGCCTGGCCCACCGGTTGGTCAGGCTGGGTTGTGTCCCCAGAGCTGGGCAAGACAGGCAACCAGACAGCCTGGGGGCACCAGGAGAAGTCCACTTGCCCAAGCAGTGAAACCAGGCACACAGGAAGTTCCCCTTCCCCCCAGCCTGCTGGGATTGTAGCCCCTATCCAGGAAGGAAGGCAACAGTCCTGCTAAGTGACAGACAGTCATGTGCTGTCAGGAAGGGGGGATTAAGTGCCAGTTAGCAATCCCCCCTCCTTCAAGGGGGCCTGTCTGCATTGCCACTGGCCACATCAGGTTGGAGAGCTAGCCAGTCCTGGGCAGGAGACGTGGCCATTCTCCCAGAAGGGACTGTTGGTACCTCTCCTGGGCCAGTCTGTGGAGAAGACCATTGTCACACCCATTTTGTAGATAAGGAAGCCAAGGCTCCCACAGGCCAGTCGCCTGCCCCAGGACCCAGGCTGGTGCAAAGCAAGCAGGAACAGAAGATCCTTTTCTCAAGGCCTCTTCCTAGCAGCAAGAGTCTCAGGTACTTGCCCTCTCCTCCAGGAGTCCCTGGACCTATCCCAAGGGGCACAAAGCCCATGCTACTTGGTGAAGCATCTTGGTAAAGGTATCTGCCTGTTCCACGTCACGCCTAATGTTCATCACCCAGAGAGCTCAGGACCCTGCTGGCCCCCAAGATGGCTCTGGTTAGGCTGCACAGAGTGTGTAACACTGCCTGGGACTCTGGGTCTCAACTCAGGGGAAGAGAGACAGTAAGTGGAAGTACACATGTGAATATAGGCAGGTGTCACAGAGTTTCTCCCTTGGAGAAGCAGGCTAGGTAGGCTGCCTGGAACACTTCCTCCCACAAGAAAACCTTTTTCTTCTCTAAAATGGAACTTATAAAAAGTTGCCCAAACAACCATTGTCAACCTGTTCTCACTTCCAGCCTGAGCCCCTAGTACCATCCCAGGTCCAGGCCAAAGGGCACCCATAGCCCCCTCCCCAGGCACTTCCTACATGATAGCTCAGCTATCCCTGGCTGAGATCCCTGGGTGGACATCATACCCAGCAACCTTTTCCTGAGCCTACCCTGTGCCAAACCTCTCGCTCTGCAATTGGGTGCATTAGCTAATATGCTCATAACCCCTTCTTCTAAAGTGGTCTAGAAGTAGAGCAGTGGGGTGGGACTCCAACTCCATGGCACCATGGAGTTCTTAGTCATAGAACAAGCCCTGTGATGCTGGGGAGGGTAGGGGGAGCAGAGATTCTTCTGAAGGATTGTGTCGGCCAGCATCCTCTGGCTTAGCTTTGTATCCCTGGCCCTGCTGGCCCAGCATGGGTGTGAGGGTCTGAGACTGAACAGATGCAGTTCTCAGGACGAAGTTCTCAGCTCTGAGCTGGGCTGGACCCTGGGAGGGATAGGGAGAGGCTTGGAAATGTTCCCTAGAGCTCAATAAAGAGCCCCTCTGGGGATGTGATGGGCCTCCAACTCAGCTGCCTGGGAAACAAACAGACTCACCCAGACCCAGGTCCCTGGAGAGACTGCAGGGAAAGGCGGGGAGCTGGGGGCAGTGTGTACCTGGCTACCTTCAGCTCCCCGTTGAGTCCTCACTCCACATCCTAGCTAGAGGACCAGCAGAGGCACACCCTGGGTGTACATTTACATCCTACTTGCTGGGTCAAAGTAGGTGGACACTGATGGACACCCAGGGCCACACTAGGCAGGAGAGGCCCAAACCATCGGCCTCACTGTTCTTCATGGTCACTGGGATCCCAACACTGCCCTCCCTCAGCAGGCCACACAGCCCTTCCAGCTTGGAAGAATGTGATGTGCTGTCCCTCATTCTGCTCCTAGTTGAGTTCAATCCAATCTCTGCACCATACCCCAAACACCTCACTGCCCCTAGATCTACCCTGGGATCCTTGGTGGCCAGATGGAAAACAGATGTTCCCAGTCCCACACTGCTTTAAAAGTTTACTCTCTCTGCCTCAGCCTGAGAGAGACACACCACCTGGACTCAGCTCTATCTCTTCAGGGATGGAGGAGCAGCAGCAGGGGAGAACCTGTGAAGGGTGGCAGTCACAGTTCAAAACCAGTGACAACCATCCCTGAGGGCTGGGAATAGCCTCCACCCCTCCCAATTCCAGCAGCACAGGAAAGGGAAACAAAGGGCACACTCCGTATAGTCACTTCCCAGCACAGAAAACTCTATTGGAAGAAAGTACTTCTCCGCACAGACACTCCTACACCTGCCCCGACACACACATGACACATAGGTGTGGGCAGACACCTGCTTCCAAAGTGGAGAACCCAGTCCAGACACAGGAACCAGACCCATGCTGCAGAGAGACCCACCCCCGGGTCTGTAGGGTCACCCTCCGCCTGTGTCAACTCACAACAAGGGACCAGGCTGGGGCTGGAACCTATGTGGGTGAAGAGTGAGATCGGCCTCAACAACTGGGGCCTGGTGCACACGGGCCATCGGGTCCTGCCCGAGCCTGACTCCTGGGAAGGTCCCCAGAGTGGCGACAGCAGACTGTAGGTTGAGTGGGGCTGGGGTAAAAGTAGGTAGGAGGGTTTTCAAGGCTTGAGCAGAGTGTGAGCGGCCCCCACCTCCCGGCCGCTCAGCCAGGGGTTGTGGCCCCGATGAGCTCATGGGGGCGGGGCGCTGGGAGCCCCGCCCATAGCCCCCTCAGTGCCCGGGAAGCTGGGTGGTCCCCGAAACAGCAGCCAGGAAGACTGCCTGAGCCCTCCGCAGAGAGGGGTCCGGGGTACGCGGCTCCGGCCGCACCAGTGACCAGCACGAAGCGGAGAAAGGCCGGAGGCTCTGGAGTGCCGGGGTCTGGCCTGACTGCAGGGCTGGGCCGCAACTGGCAGAGGGCCGACCCCCGGCTCGCTGCCCCACCCGGCTGTCCAGCAGCGCGGTGGCCCCGGACCCTCGCCCCGCGCCCGGAGCCCACAGGTGGCCTTACAACTTCGCCGCGGTGCGGCGGCCGCTCCGCCGGGCCTAGCGCGAAGCCTGCCCGAGGTGCGGAGCTGCCCCCCCCCCACCGCGCGCTAACACCCCCCCCACCCCCCCGCCCGCCCGCCGCTCACCCAGAAGACGAAATTGAAGACGAAGAGCAAGTACTTGATGCACTTGGTGTATGATAGAATCTCCTCCCCCTGGCGGGTTTTCAGATGCTGAAATAAGGGTTGGGAGAAAGACAGGATTAGCTTTCCATTCTGCACCTAAAAGTAGTTACTC
>NW_004624767.1:15103079-15192760 GCF_000247695.1 Heterocephalus glaber | reverse complement strand
CCCCCCGCCCGCCCGCCGCTCACCCAGAAGACGAAATTGAAGACGAAGAGCAAGTACTTGATGCACTTGGTGCAGCCCTCCACCCCCATGGCGGCTCGAGGCTGTGGGGCACGGGCCGATCCTGAGCGGCGGGCGGGCCGGGGACGCGGGGCCGGGTGGGCCGGATGCCTGGCGGGTGGGCCGGGAGTCCTCAGGGCCGGGAGGCTGGGGTGCGGCGGGAAGGGCACAGGCGACGTGTGGATGCGAGGTCTGCCTGGGTTCACTAGAGTCTTCGCTGCTAATGCGCGCTCACTCTGCGCGCGCGCCCTGCGCCGCGCAATTTATAGGCGGCCCAGGCCCCGCCTCCATCTGGTCTCGCCCCTCAGTCTCCTGCGCCCCCTCCCTCCGGCCTCGCCTCCCGCCATGGGCACCCAGACAGGGATGCCCCGGCAAGGGGTGCCTCCCAGGCCACATTCCCTTAGCGGTTTGGGACTTTGATGCCACCGAGATCTCGGGGCCAGGGTGCACTGTGGTGCTTGCGGGATGTGTCCCGGAGCTGCGTAGGGCTCCGGGCCCTGGGGCCTGACTGCAGGACGGCGCCTGAAGAAGCACCGTATAGCGGTGGCCTAGAAACGCAGCCAGGAATGCCTCCCAAGGAGGAGCTCTCCCTCTCTTCTTCTGACGCCTCAGACGTTCAGAGGAGGCTCCCTGGAGGAGTTGACAAACCTTGCAAAAATAGCATGCTTTGTTATATTGCTCTCCCAGGAAGGAATTTGGGTGAATGTGAAGCCAGAGCAGGGCATGGGCCTGAAGGTTTACAATGCCATTCTAGGCAGCCAATCCCTTGTCCCATGGAAAGGGGGAGTCTCTGGTCGCTGTTCAGAGTGTCTGCTTTTGGAAAGTTCACTGATGCAACCAGAGCATCCCCAGAGCAGCAATAAGTGTCTAACCCTCCAGCCACTGCAGGAGAACTCCCAAATGCTGTGCATTTCGCGGTTGCACCAGCTTCCCAGGATCCAGAGGTGGGATGGCATCTTCCTGAAGGTGCCAGAGACTGAGGAGTGCTTTCTCCCCAGGTGATCAGGGAATGCTGTCACCAATGCTGATACACCAATAGTAAAGGTTTCCTACATCTTCCCTCCAAGAAACACTGGAGGATGAATGAAAGGGCTGCTTCAACAGCAGAGCCCAGATGGAGACCACGAGAGACCAGCTCCAGAAATGCAATCTTCACCCAGGTCAGTCCACCTAGCAGAACATCACCTGTCACAGCATGTGCTGGAACTTTCTGCAGTGATGGGCACGATCTGTATCAGGGTAACGCTTGGCACAAGAAAGGGACACTAGAAATGTGGCCACCAAAGAACTGAAGTTTGAATTATGTACCATTGTAATTTACATTTAAATATCCCTGGGTGGTCAGTAGCTACAAGGGGTGATAGAAAGATAAATTGAAAGTTTAAATTTTTTAAAAAATACAATATGAGACACATTGCCAAGAGCAGTGGGTGTTTTCAAAGTGACAGGGGTTATTTTTAAGGGAGATTAATGGCAGTATGTCTTTTATTGTAATAAAATTTTAAATTTAAACATTTGTCATGTGTTTTGATCACCTCTCATCAATCAAATGTTTATGGCAATTTCTGTCAAAGAAAAATTTCTGTCCCCATCAACCTTATTCACTGTATATAGCACTGTGTGATTTCTGACTCTTCCCTAAAGTCAAATGATCATAAAAGGTAAACATTTAGAACATTTAGAACAATGAGGCAGCCAAGATAGCTTAACTAAAGACACTCATGAAAGAGAACTTTCAGAACTGCTTCAGAAAGTAGCAAGAATGATAAGTGTGTTTGAAGTGAGGGAGAGTACATTGGAGGGGATTAATGGCAATGTGTCATATACTGTAATAAAAATTTTAAAAATTTAAACCTTTAGTGTATTTTTTTTAATTACACCTCATACCACACTGGACAGAACAACTCTTGGAATCATCTGTTCTCTGCTAGATTTATACTTTTCTTGGTGGTTAATTTCTAAATTTGTTTTAGGCTTCATGCTTGGATATGAGCTACAAGCACAAGTTTATGACTGGTTTTATGTTTGGTGCATGTCAAAGTGACAATAAAAGAAACTTAAGTCTTCATGTAAGCATCTGTAAAGATTCTTTGTTTAAAGGGGGCAGAATGGGCCTCATTGTGGAGGACGTTTCTCTGGATTCCTGGGCACCTGTTCTCCCATCAACTCCCCACCCTCTCTAGCAATGGGGACATTCCCACCAAGTATGGGATGCACACTGGGTCCTTGGACCACCAGCCCCCAAGGCAGATTGTGCCAGCTTGTTCCGTCCTCTTTCATGGTCATGCATCAAATGCTTAGTGGTGCCCACTGAGTGCCAGGTGCTGGGCTAGGGCTGGCTGGGGAGAGCCTGGCAACCAGGACCTCTCCTTAATTGTTAAGAACTGTAGGCTCTGGGGGTGACAGGTGTCATCATGAGATGATCATATCAATGCTGAGGAAGGGGGATTCTCTTGATGCTTGATAGTGACCATGGGGGTCACTCCAGTAGTGTGGAGTCTCAAAGGAACCTGGATACATCCTGACAACTGAGAAGGAGTCAACCTGGAGAGCAGCCTAGGCAGTGGGGAGAAGATGGAGGAACAGAAAGGAAGCCCTCAAACTAGGAGCAGATGGAGCAAGGGAAGAGAGCTAGACACAAGGTAAAGGGCAGAAAGCTCTGGAGGCAGGCAAGTGGGTATTCAGGCTTAAAGACCAGAGTGATGTTGCATCCTATTCCAACTGCAGTGGGGTGATGGGAGGGCTTCCTAGGCCTGCCTTCTGGCTGAGGAAGATACATGACCCATAGGGGAACTAATGTGAACAAGCACAGAGGTTTGCTAGTAGGATGGCTCCAGGGGTATATGGGGCTCACCTCATGGCCTGGCACCTATAACACCCACCTCTGAAGTGCCCTGCCCAGCACTCCCAGTTTGACTTCATGAAGACCTCAGGGAAGCCAGAGACACCATGATATGATGGCTATCTGTGTGGTTCTTAGGCAAGTGGGCACCCAGGGGTAACTCTGTAAGGGTGCTTGTGGTCAGCTGGGCCCAAGGAGCCTTGCATCCTAGCTCAGAGCACTGGGATAAACACAGCTGAGCTGTGTTAAAAGATGAAGGAGAGAAAGGGGGAGGAACTCACCCCCTGGTGTGCCTGGGATGGGAGGTCCCTGCAGAGCCAGTTGTCATGGGGAAGGGGGTAGATAGTGGCAGGTGGCACCCCAACTGGGCTTGTGTCAGTCATTCCCAGTGTGTGACTCTGTGCAGTTTCCTCAGTTTCCCCATCTGCAGTAGAGCCCCTGCACAGTGTTACTAGGGTGGTGACTTGTGACAGTTTGCCCATAGCACTTGGTGAATATGGAAGAATTAAGGCCCCTGGCTCCTGTGAGCTCCATTTGACTAAGAGACTCTGCAGCCTGGCACAGGTCCAGGGGCTGGTGACACTGCACCCAGAGTGCCCTTTCCATCTGGGGAGTGTACAGAACCTTTCTGTACCTCAGTTTCCTAAAATACATGGTCACTAAATGAGAACAAACAGGTGATATTAAGGAAGAGCTTGCTCTAGCGAAGGATTGAGGCCACTGTCACCTGTCCCTCCCAGGACTCAAAAGCAGCTTGGGGAGTTGGGAGAGTTTATCTTCCCCAAACAACCAAAGTAAAACAGGACAAACAAAGTAAAAAGCCACGTGATCATCTCAACAGGCACAGAAAAAAACAGCTTAATGGAACCCTGCTCTCTCTCTCCTTGTGTCACCAGGAAAAGAAGGAATCTCTTCCTCCAATAAAGGGCATCAACAGAAAACCCACAGTTAATGTCATGCTCAGTGGCAAAAGACTGAACACTTTCCCCTGAAGGTCAGGAACAAGGCAAGACAAACAGTCTCAACATTTCTATTCAACATTGTACTGGAGGTTCTAGTCAGAGCAATTAGGCAAGAAAAAGATGTAAAAGGCACCCATATTATAAAGGAAGAAGTAAAAATGTTGTGGGCTGAATGTTCGTGTCTCTCCCGATTCACGTGTTGAAATCTCAACCCCAAGGTGATGGTGTTTGGAGGTGGGCCTTTGAGGGATGATTAGGTTATAAGGACAGAGTCTTCAATAATTGGATGAGTGCTCTTACAAAAGAGGCCCCAGAGAAACTCCTTTTTTATACTATATGAAGACACAGCGTGAAGACCACTATTTATAAACCATGAAAGCTGGCTCTCATCAGATACCAAATTTACCAGCACCTCAATCTTGGATTCCCAACTTCCAGAAATACAATAAATAAATTTCTCTTGTTCTAAGCTATCTGGTCTGTTATTCTGTTATATTCTGTTATATATATATTCTGTATCTCAAACAGACTAAGATAAAACTACCTCTATTTGCTGATTACATGATATTGTACACAGAAAATCCTAAGAAATCCACCAAACACTTATAAAGATAAATGATTATTTTTAGCAATGGTGGCAGGATATGAGATCAATATTTCAAAAACAATATTATTTCTATACACTAATGATAAATAATCAAAAAATGAAATTAAGAAGATAATCTCATTTATAATAGCAGCAAAAAGAACAAAATACCTAGGAAGAAATTTAGCAAAAGAAGCATAAGACACTGGAAAGAAATAAAAGATTTAACCAAATGGAAAGATAATCCATGTTCATGGATTGGAAGATTTAATATTGCTATGATGGTGGTACTTCCAAATTGAACCAGAGCTTCAAGGCAATCTTTTTCAAATTCCCAGCTAGGTTTTTTACAAGCTGATCCTAAATTTGTATGGAAATGCAGGAATACCAGAATAGGCAAAGCACTCTTGACAAAGAACAGAGTTGAAGACTCACACTTCCTGATTGACCTTTACTGCAAAGCTATAGTAGTCAAGATGGTGTGGTTACGGCATAAGGATAGATGTAGGTCAGTGAAACTGAGGCTCCAGAAATAAACCTTCCTGTTTATGGCCAATTTGTTTTGAACAAGGTTTTCAAGACAATTCAATGAGGGAAAGAACAGTCTTTTCAACAAATGGTGCTGAGACAACTGGATATCCACAGCAAAAGAACTAAATTGGACCCCTACCTCATACTACACCCCAAGTTCTCAAAATTATGATCAAAATGGATCATGATCTAAAAGTAAAAATTTAAAAAACATAGGAATACATTTTGGTGGCCTTGTGTTAAACAGTGCTTTTCTATCGATGACACCAAAATCACAACCAACAAAAGAAAAAAAATAGATAAACTGGACTTGGCTAAAGGGTAACATCAAGGAAATGGAAAAAACAGTCCACAAAACCAGAGAAAATACTTGGGGTTTTTTTAGAAAATATTTGAGAATTAAATTTCTGATTCAGAGCTGGTATTTAGAACATGAAATATATAATTCCTTGACCAAAAAAAGAAGAGCAACTTTTAAAATAGACAAAGTGCTGGGCGTGGTGGTGCACACCTGTAATCACAGTGCTTACAGGCTGAGGCAGGAGGATTCTGTGAGTTTGAGGCCATATGGTTACATATATGGCTACATAGTGAACTCAAGACCAGCCTGGACTACACAGCGAAAGGCTGTCTCAAAAAACTTTAAAATAAAAAAATAAAGTGGGCAAAGTATTTGGATAAACATTGCTCCAAAGAAGGTATAAAAATGGCCAATAAGTTTGTGAAAAGATGCTCTACATCTTTAGTCATTAGAGAAATGCAAATCCAAACCACCATGAGACACCACTATACCCCCACTGGGATGTCCGTAATAAAAAAGACTGACAGTGACAAGTGTTTGTGGCTATACAGAGAAAACAGACCCCTCACTCATTGCTGGTGGGAATGTGAAATGGTGTAGCAGCTTTGGAGATCAAGCTGGCCATTCTTCAAAATGCTAAAAGAGTTATCATATGAGCCAAGATCCAACTTCTAGTTGCATAGAATCCATTGAAATCCATTGAACAATGTAGAAGAATTTGTCCCTGGATATTTGTATTAACAGATCCTAAAACTGAAATCGAAGCATCATATTAGTTAATAGGGAACTGTTCTGATATATACAGGAAAAGGAAAGTGAAAATATTATTTTCAAGTCAGTCATGACACATAAATTCATCAAACTACGTCACAAGAAACTCCTTTCATGGTCTTGCAAGTGGTGACCAGGACCAGCAGGCTATGAAGGAATGTTGACAACTCATTACCAGAGTTCAGATATGGACCACAGCACGGGCTGAAATTTCAGTAGTAGCAGTAACCATGTTCTCTATTACTTCTATACCTAGACAAGAGAATAGAAGATAAAACCACACTTTCAGGGATCTGTGAGATTTTGTGGAAAACATTTTTTTTTCAAAGAGAGCCCTACAATGATTGACAATTGCCATGAATGTGTTTCCATGAAAGTGTTTACATTGGCGTGAATGAAAATTTTCTAAAACCACTATTCCTCTAAAACCACTACAAAAATAAAATTTGACTGGGAGGGGTTGATCACAGCTGAGGAATTTGATTCATATACATATATCAGTATACATATCCAAGATAAATGAAAATATATATTCAGACCAAAATGTGTACACACACATTTACAGCAGCACTCATTATCATAGTCAAAAACTGGGAATAATCCATGTGTCCATTAACTGATAAGTAGATGCACAGATGTGGTCTCTCCACACACCGAAGCATTATTCAGTTACCAAAAAGAATGAAGCACTGACACAGACCACAGTTTGGATACCTTCAAAAGTTTATACTAAGTGAAAGAAGCCAGACACAAAAGGTCATGTGTATGCTTCCATGTGTGCAGAATGTGCAAACTGATAGAACAACAAGCAGATTAGTGGTCATCCAGGGCTTTGCAGGAAAGACAAGTGACTGCTAGTGGTACCTATAGGGTCTCTCTGAGATGTTGAAAATGTTCTAAAATTAGGCAGTGGTGTTAGCCGCATCGCTCTGTGACTGCACTTTATGGTACATGAATTGAATCTCAATAAAGTGTAAGAAACTTCCAAAAGCTCAAGAATGGCTCAAATGTGTTCTGATTGGAGGCTATTGGCCTAGGGAAGTTGAGGCAAGCTAAGTAGAATCTGATCATCTATAGGATTGGTTTGGGGAGCAAATGTGGCTTTCTCTGGTTAGTCTGTCAGTAGCCACAGCCTGACCTTCTGGGGCGATTGCTTTTCTTTCTTAGGGGTCAGAATTCTGTTGTCATATATGGTCAAGTTAGTGAGCTAGAGAATTTGGGAGGAGCCATGGGGTCACTGGGAACAGAATGACCTCAGCCCAACAGCCAGGACTGAGCAGCTGGGTAAGGACACTCTTGTGGCTCATGCCTGACATGTCTGGGCTGGGGAGTCCTTTCCAGGACAGAAAATACAAAGATCAGAGATGACAGCATGTTGGAGGAGCCCAGGGAGAGGAAGGTCTGGAAGTGTGGGTACCACAAGGGTGATGGGAGCCAGGAATGTCCAGGTCAAAGGGCAGAAAAGGACTGTGGGGGCAGTGGGAAGGCAGGGAGACCCAGGTGAGTTCCACAAGGTCCAAGCCAGAGCTGATAGTGGCCATACCTGAGGGCAGACTGGTTAGAAGGTCACAAGTGGTGAGAGGGGCTACTCTCCCTGCTGCCTGAATAGCAAAGACCCCCTCTTGTGAGGCTTTTGAGGGACTCAAGGTTGAAGGACAGGGAGAAGAGGGAACCTCAGGGAAGACCATGACCACCCAAGGGTTTGCAAATGGTTTGGGTTTTGTGCACAGAGAGGTTTTGGGGCAGGATTAGGGTCTGGGATGGACTTGAGAGTTCTGTGCTTGCTGTGTCCAGGTGGGGCACTGTGAGACATCCTGGGGTCCTAAGATGTGAGACCCATTAAGCTGTAGGGCAGTTTGTGGTGGCTGTGTGGGGGTGAGGAGGGCTCTTCCCAAGACCTGGCAGGCACCAAGGGCCTCCTCTTCAGCTTTGCTTGTGGACAAGAACAATCAGGAGCTTTGGGGTTGGGTCTGGAGGACAGTGCAGGAGTAGAAAAGAGCCTGGGTGACCTCTGAGGGGATGACCTGGACTGAGAACTGCAGGAAGTGAACAGTGGGGCCACCAAGGCCAAAGATGGACATCAGGACTGCCCCTCCATGGAAAGCTTGCCCCTTGTGCACCCCACTAGGCATCTGCCCAGGCAAGTACACACAAAATTATCCAAGATGAGGGCTCCTGGGTCCACAGGGCCAGCCGGGTATCTGATAGCATTTCTGCCTCAGGATCCCTGGCAGGGAGCAGAACCCAGAATCCCAGGCTGGGGCAGCCAAGGGAGCCCCTCTCCTGGGGGAGATGGTCAAATGGTCTGGAATGGGGTCTAAGGGCAGGATCTCTGCCTGTGGAGCTGAGCCAATCCCTGGATAAGATAGAAATCTTTCTATCTGCATTGGAGCCTGGAGCTGCTGCCTGCTCAGCCTCCCCACCCCAGGGGATTGGGAGTCTTCATTTCTCTAAATTCATTAAGTCTTGTTCACGATTTGGGGTAGTGTCTTGTTTGCAGGATGGCAGGTCAGAGCTGGCAGGAAGAATGGCAGGTCAGGGCTGGCTGTGATGTTCTGGGGCCTCTAGTTCTAAGGGACAATGACCAAGAAAAGCCAGTGGCCTCTGTCTGGCCCCACATCCACCTCTCACCATGGGGTTTGGAGTGCCGGGAAGGAGACAACATGGGTGACCCAGACCATGCCTCAGTATTGACCAGACTTATGCAGGATTGGTGCCCACAGAGGTCCAGCCTTTTCTGATCAGCACTACCCTGCCCCAACCCCTTCAGTGCCCTCCCTGAGTCACGGGCATCCCTGAAATCTGAGGGCCTTCACTCTGGCCCCACAGGGTCTCCTCCTGAACCCTGACCCTCACAGTCCAGGCCTTCACCAGGGATCCCTAGGAGTCATTTGTTTCCTGTCCAAGCTGACAACATTGCCTGCTGACTTTGTGATCAGCACTACACAGAGGAAGCCTACATCCCTGGAAGGAACCCTGATGTTCCCATGGATGGGGCTAGCTCAAACCTGAAGAGATGGGCAATGCTCAGGAATAGAAGGGTCACACTATTGAGTGCCAGCCCCTACTTGTCCCTACTCTGTGAATCCATAGGATATAGGCCAGGGTGGGGCACCCAGCCAAAAAGGGAGCCACCACAGTAGGAAGGTTTAGGGGTAGGCCACTGGGTCTGCAGAGAATGGGAAGTTTGGTTTAAGAAGGGTCATTTATAGTGAGGAAGTTGGTTTGAGATTGAGAATGCCCAGGAGACAGTTGGGACTAGTGGATGTGCCAGGGATAAGGATCCGGAATCATGAACTGTTGCTGGTTCCCACTAAAGAGCTGATGGCCTCCAGGGAGGCACCAGGAATGAGCAAATGACTAAGCTGTGAGCTGGGGCCAAGGCTTCCGGAACAGCACAGCGGGAGAAGCTGGAGGGGTGTTAATGGAGAAAGCAGACCAGGGTGGGAGGGGCCTCAGCCTCTAAGAGGTGGGTGGGGCCAGGCCTGTGCTTTCAATTCTTAACATTAAGAAAAATAAATAGCAAGAATTGCCTTTTGTTATTTATTATTTTACAAACAAACTCAATTCTGGTTTCCAGACCTCTACTTAACAACTGAGAGAAAAAAATTTATAACTGAGACCAGTTAATGAATGGGAGGTCAGGAGACTGTAGTAGATGAAGGGTCAATTGCAGGTCCTGGGGCTCTGCAGAATGCGCCATCAAGGAGCTGAGAAGCCTGGGCTGAGGATGGATCTGAAGAGAGATGTTGGGAGCCCATGTAGGTGGCAAGGAGCCCAGAGGGAGTGAGACCCTGGTGAGGGAGCTCTGGAAGACACAGGTCTGGCTTCTGCCAGGAGGGCTGAGGAGCTGAGGAAGAGGGTGCAGGGGGAGCTAGAAGGGGTCAGGTGGAAGATCTGAGCCTGAGGCAGGGCCTCGCCAAGGGCCTAAGACTCTATTTGTCATGTCTCTTCTTCATAGCAGGCTTGGGATTTGGGAATCCTTGCTGCCCCCATCATTTAGACAGAGACCCACTATCTGCCTGGCTAATCACAGTGAGGGTCATGGGCTCAGCTTCCCTGGGACACATGCACACATGCATTAGCCAGGCCCCCATGCCCCCAAAGCCTCTCCTGTTAGAGGGTACTGCCCTCAGCATGGGGTGCCAGAGGGGTAGTAAAGTGTCTGGTGGGCCCGGGTCTACTTCACTTTAGTCTCTAACTCATAACTCTGCTTACAGTCCCTTCCTCTGTAATTGCACAGGGGTTGGGGAGGGTGCATGGCGCATTGGTGGAGTGGCAGACCTGTAGCTCCCTGCGGGTGTCTGTATTTCTGGCCAGCTCAGACCTCCTTGTTCCTGTTGTTCCATCCATGAAGCCTATAGTCCAGGCTCTTTATTTCTGCAGGGAATCCCTGTCCACAGCAGCCTCCAACTCCAACCCCTGCCTCTGCCAAGCCCTGCCTGTAGACCCCTCAGCACCCTGCCAGTGTGGGCATCTTCACACCTCATGCTGAAGTCTGGGAGTGAGGGGATCAGCCCTGCTCCCCCTCTGCCCTGAAACCTGCTCTGGGAGGTCATGCGGAGCTGTCCGTGGAGCTTTATAGCCTCCCTTGTCAATGTTTGGGAAGGCCGCCCACCCTCCTTGCTCCCTGAATCCTCTGTGCCTGTTTGGTGTAATATCTCAATATTTTCTGCAGAGGATGGTAATACTGATTATGCCCAAAGCAGACTATAAAGAGTTAACCCCACAATTGGCTTGTTTTGAGAATCGAGTCTGGCTGAAGCCTACATGGTAAGGTCAGAGTAACTTGCACCCAAATTCCATTCCCACAACTAAAACTTTCTTACTAGAAGGACAATGTTCTAATTACAACTGTATATTTTGTCTATTCTGTTCCTAATTCAAGAATGCTTTGTCTTGTCCTTTATGAGCTTTGTTTACATTAATTTCCATAGAAACTGCACATAGCTTGCCTTTAGCCCAATTGATTGCCAATAAAAGTCAGTGCCTGGGACTTGCCAGCGCCTTTGTCAGTTGCACTAGCATTGGTTGTCCTGGCATCCTGCTTTCTCTCCCTTAGTTCTGTCTCTTAGTGTATTTTTTTCCTCAGGCCTGCATTGTATACTGAGCAGGTGAGTACTGGAACCTAACTGCAGGGGTTTCCGGCATTTTCTTCTACTCAGCAGGGAACTGGATTTGGGAATGATGGGGTTCAGGATGCACTACCTAAAGTATGACCCTTTGGCATTTGCAGGAACAACAGAAGCAAGAAGGTCCCCTCTCCCCTGAAGCTGATCCTAAGATCCTCATTCCAGAGGTGTCCTTTTTTCTGTACTATAGGAAAGGAGCATCTTCACCTCTGAAGACACAAGGATACAAGGAAGAACATGAGCAGACAGGCCTTGCTACACTCCCCAGTTTATACTTATCATAGCTTATATATCACACCCTTTTTTCCAGTCACACTTCTGCACATTGAGCCATCTACTTCTTCATCAAATTTAGCATAAGCGGGGTATGGTAGCACACACCTGTAATCCTAGCACTCAAGAGGCTGAGGCAGGAGGATTGCCAGAAGTTCAAGGTCAGCCTGAGCTACCTATTACAAAGGAAGACCTTGTCTCAAAAAAGAAAAGAAGAGAAAAAAAAAAGCAAAGCATAGTGCCAGACTCTTGTCTGTTTCTGAGGATCTCCACTTCTGGAAGCTTTACTGTCATATGGAATTTGTGTGTGTGTGTGTGTGTGTGTGTGTGTGTGTGTGTGTTACTGGGGATAGAACTTAGGACTTTTGCACTGAACTGCATTCCTAGCCTTTTAAAAAAAAATTTAAATTTTGAAACAGGGTTTCACTAAGTTACTAAATTTCCTAGGCTGGGCTCAAACTTGTTATCCATCTCCCGGAGTGCTGAGTTCACAGGCACGCGCCACCATGCCTGGCTTCACATGGAACTTATATTAAGTAGATGTGCATGCTTTTCTCTTGTTAATCTTACTCTCATTATAGGGGCTTCATTCATGACTTAGCTATGGGTGAGGAAACAAATCCTCACTATAGGGCTCTGGATATGGTGAGGGTGCTACAAAAGGCCTTGTAGTTAGAGGACAGATCTCTAGTCATAGGGCCCAGGACAGCGGGACCCTAGCCAGGTCAGGTCAGGGTAAAAAGAAATCCAAGAGGCAGCTGCTTTCCACTCCAGCTGCCTGGGAGGCACATGTCCCTGGGGCAGTCCGTGCAATTGTTGCCCACCTTGATGTGTTCCCAGTTCTGCTACTTGTCCCACATTCTGTAGTCCAATTCCAGGCATTCAATGGCTCATAGATCACTGTTATGGTTTGGATCAAAAGCTGTCCCCTAAAAGGCTCATGTGCTCAGAGGTAGGGCTTTTGGAAGGCAACTAGATTATAGGGTTGCTAACCTGGTAGGGCTGGCTGGAGAGAGTAGGTCACTGCTAATGTAATCTGGAAGGGTATATTCTTGTCCCAGCCTCTTCCTCCCTGGCTTTTCCTTGCTGTCTCTGCTTCCTGACTGCCATGAGGTAAGCAGCTTTCCTTCATCACGCCCTTCTGCCATGACATTTCTGCCTTGGGTGTAGGGAACAGGGGAGGGGGACGTTACCAGAACCTCTGCAGTAAGTCCTAGTCGCCTGTGAGCCATGGCAGCACACGGCAAATTACAGGAAAGGTAGACAAATGAGACTGAGAAGAAGCTGAGCTTTGGGTCTGATCAGTGCTGCTCTGGGCAGCAAAGACAAAAGCTCCCTAGCTTGGAGCACCTTTTATTCAGTACATGGGGAAACAGGTGTAACAAGTGAAAAATAGAGTTCAGTACTTCACGTAGGGATAAACAAGGTGTAACAAAAGGCTGGGGGGCAGTGGAAATCTAAGAACAATGAGGAACTATGCAGATGAAGATTTGGTTCCTCCCTGGCGTCTCCCACAGGTGTGGTCTTGTCCTGGAGATTGCAGCATGGGGGGGTGGATCACTGAGGTCTCAGTTGTCACCAGAGGCCAAAATGCAATTATGTCTGGAATGTCCTAGCTGGGCTGTAGGCAGGAGAACTAGGCCTACTCAAATGATTTTTCCCTAGAATTATGTAGCATTGCTCCCAACACTTGGGGCCAACTGACCCTGGACTGCAACCCTTGAAACAATGAGCCAAAAATAACCCTCTCCTCCTTTAAATTGTGTGTGTCAGGCATTTTGTCCTGGCAATGGAAAAATGACTAATCAGTCACCATCACTTTCACCCTGGTTACTGGCCCTACCCTGCATCCCTCTGTGGTGGCCCAGGAACCTGAGGTCATGGAGGATAGGAGGTAGGCATCTTCACAGAAGAAAGGGCCTTGCCTCACCTCACTAGTGGTAGTGGGTGGAACCTCTCTTGGGGTCCCTGAACCTCCAGAGCCTGTCCCAGCATCTGTATCTCCGGCCATGCAAATCTGACCCTTTGCATGTCTGCCTACTTCCCCTTCTGGCACAGCCCGATGCTTTTGCTGGTCTGACCCCATGATCAGAGGAAGATGTTGTGTGTTGAATTGTGTTGACAAAAACTCATGTTGTGGTCCAAACTTCCAGTACCTCATAATATAACCCTATTTGGAAATAGGGTCATAGCAGGTTTAATTAATTGAGACAAGGCCATTAGGATGGGCCCTACTCCATTATGAATGGTGTCCTTATAAAAAGAGAAATTTGGATATAGACAAGTATATAGGAGGACATCATGTGAAGATGTAGGCAGAGGTCAGGGCCATCCTCCTATAAGCCAAGGAGCAACACAAATTGCCAGGAACCCCAGAAACTGGAAGAGGCCTGGACAAGATAGATTTTTTGCTCACAGCCTCAGGAGGAACCAACCCTTCCCACACTTGTTCAGACTTCACATTGTGAGAGATAAACTTCTGCTTTTTAAGAAGCTCAGCTTGGGATAGTGCTGGAAATCATCTGGAAGTCCTCTGTCCAGCCCCGCCAAGGTCCTGAGAGGGGAGGGGTGACCTGGGATCTCCTACAGGCTTGAGGCCAGGATGCTTTACCAATCAGTATGGAAATCGTTTTGTGTTTTGTTTTGTTTGTTTTCTGCTGTTCTGGGGCTTGAACCTATTACCTTTTCACTGAGCTATATCCCCAGCTCTTTTTATTTATATTTTAAAAATTTGAGTTATGGTCTCACTAAGTCACTAGGTTGTCTGGGCTGGGCTCAAACTTGCAATCCTGTCTCAGTCTCTCAGAATACTAGGATTATTACACCCAGCTAATAGTTTTATATTTTAACAGCCAGCATGGCTGCACTGTTAGTGGGTAGCCTTCTTCTAAAAGTAGCTCACCAAATCAGTGTTACAGTGTTTTGGGTTGCTTGCCTCTCCTGGAGTTGGATTCCAAATTCTTCCCATCTCAAACAAAGAACTGAACAAAACAAGCAAAAAACATGGGACTGGGGATGTAGTTCGGTGGTGCTGTACTTGCCTGGCAAGCTCAAGGTTCTGAGTTCAATCCCTGGTACTGAAAAACAAACAAACAAAAAACCCCTCAAAACAAGCAAAAAACAGTGACAAAGTTTATTTGAAAAGCAAAAGTGAAGATGAGAAACTGCCTCTGCAGAAAGAGGTTTGGCCAAGTAGAAGAGAAAAAAGCAAGATAAAAGTATAGGCTATCATGAGGAAGGCCATGATAGTGAGCTTTTCATGGCACCCATGTCCTTTTACGCTTACAGAATCTCGAGGAAACCCACAAGAACTTCTACATATGGGTCCTGAGAAGCAGTGCTGGGATTCCATACCTCAGGCTGATGTCAGGTCTAGGGCATCCTGTTGAAAACCTGCTCAAGTTCTCAAGAGAAGTCCATGTGCAGGGCTTTGGGAACTGTTATGCACTTGTGCTCTGGGATCTTGTAATTAACAGGTCATGCCCACTTCCCCAGCCAGCTTTGCCATGCCCTAATCTCCTGTAGCACCACACACTACTAATTGTAGGAACTGGCCTTTTGCTTCATCATCACCTGTTGCATACAGGTGTCCCTGAAACCTGGGGTAAAGCAGCTCCCTTGGGCATTTCCTAGGGAAGGATACTGCTGCAAACCAGGCAGCTGACTAGGGCAGAATTTTGGTCCTGCAAGGAGGATCAGGGCCATGTACAGCAGTGCCCACCACACTCCTCCTAAGATATATGGAGATACAAGAGCAGATTCATTAGAGAGACTGGCTCACACAATGTAGAGGCTGAGAAGGCCACGTGCAAGCTGGAAGAATAAGGAATCAGTTGCAGGGCTCAATCTAAGGCCAAAGGCCCCAGAACCAGGGAGTCAATGGTGTAGCTCTTGGTTCAAGGACAAAGGCCTGAGATAGAGGTGCATGGTCACTGGAGCAAGGCATGGAGTCCAAAGGCCAGAGCACTGATTTCATACTCATGTTAGGACAGATAGTAACTGCCTGTTTGTTCTGCCTGAGTTCTCAGCCAATAGGATGGTGCCACCCGCCTGGGCAGTGAGCCTTTCTCACTCAGCCACTGCTTCATATACTCTTCTTTTCTGGAAAAACCCTCACCGACACACCTAGAAATAATGCTTTACCAGCTATCTGAGCATCTCTGAAGCAGTTAAATTGACATCTAAAACTATCACAGGCCTACTCCTCATCAACATGACACATGGTTACCTCCTTAAACCACACTTAATCTCTAGGTAGAGGAAGTAACATGGTCATGACTCTATCTAACATGAGAGGGCCAGGGATATAGCTCAGTGGTTCTGCTGCCTGCCTTGCAGGCCCAAGGTCCCGAGTTCAATCCCCGGTACCAAAATAATAATAATAATAATAATAATAATAATAATAATAACAACATGAGAAAACTATACAAACTCACACTGATCCCTTCCTCAGAAGAGGAAGTAAAGTCTATGAGTGATGTTTACTCTTCTCCTGATAATTTAAATACTACTTAACAACACTTAAATACTGATATAAAGTTAATACATCTTATGTCACGATAAAGGACTGAGAGTAATGAAAACAAAGATACTTCCTTAATATATGTTTATATACTCACAAACATTCTTAACAGAAAAGAGGAAATAGTCATGCTACATAGTCTTAGTATTATGACTGGGCTTGGAACTGGTCAAAGCTGATACATATGACTACCTTCCTCTACTACTTAACCTGTATTCCTTTTATGTTCAGCGAGCACCTCAGTGGGCCATGAAAGGGTGACCCATACCTTCATTCCTGAAGGTCTGGGCCATTCTTAGTCTTACTACACTGGGTGGTTGAAGTCTCCCACTGACCTTGATCATGGGGCATGGTGATAATACTAGGAGATGCCCTAAGGGGTCTCCTGCAACCTGGACATACTCTTCTCTTTGTGGAAAAGGAGTCAAATTTCCCCCGGGTGGTCAGGAACAGTCACCTCAAGCAGCACTGTAAATCCCTTCTTGGCTTGTTGAGTCAGAGGCCTGGGGACCCCAAAGCAGCAAGTGACATCTTAGTTTCTAGTTCAGTAGATCATTGTTGAGTTGGCTGGTGGAACTAAGACCTCAGGCCAGTGGAGCATAAGGTCAGGGGGACAGAGAGGAAAATTTTGCTAGTAAGTCATGTGGGCCATGACAAGTGGGGCCACTCCCTTTTCCACCTTGTGATTCCTGTACCTGTGAGTTCTGGTCATGGGGAAAACTGTAACATACACTGGATGCTGATTCTGAGCATGTTTAGCCTCCCTGAGGACCTGCTTCACCCTGTCAGGTATTGTCACACAGCTGGCACTTAACTGAATCTTCATGAGGCCATTCCATTGTGCTATCCAGCCAGCTGCTCCAGGATGGTTAGACATCAAATTCCAGAGACACAGGACTCGTGCTGCCCCAGCTGTTGCTGTGAATTGAGTCTCTTGGTCAGAAGTAAGTCCGTGTTACTCTCATTTGAATGGTTTTTTATTCCTGTTCTGGGGTTTTGGGGTGCTGAAGTTTCCCTCTAGAGGTAGTTTCTAAGTTTTTTCTGTCCTGAGCAAAGAATTGGTCAAGACAAGCACAGATGGTCCTCTTAACTTCCTCCATTGGGTTCATGGCTTCATTCCTCATGACGTGGTTGTGAGACCATGAGCTCTTTATGTGTGATAACAAGGTCTCCGCACTCCTTATGTTTTGTCATGACTAGTCTAACTCATGCTGTTGGTCACACAGAAATCTCTCTTGAGATCAAGTAACATTTGCCAGTTTCATTGCATCAGCAGATCAGAAAGACAGGAAAAAGAAGTCATAACAACAGCTGGGCTGTCTCAAAAATTCACCCAAAAGATCTTTACATCTAGGGATCTGTGACATAAAAATTCTGGAGATCTCACTTAGCAACTACAAATCACATGCATGTTAGACAGGAAGAAAAACTGGAAGCCAAAATTATCATAAGAATATTTGAACGCCTCAGGCATGGTGGCACATGCCTGTAAATCCCAGCACTCAGGAGGCTGAGGCAGAAGGATCACCATGAGTTCAAGGCCAGCCTGAACTATAGTGAGACTCTGTGTCCCACCCCCCTAAAAAAAAGAAAGAAAAAATATTTGAACCCAATAAGATGGAGGCAGGAATTGAGCTAGCATTAAAGAAGCAAAAATTCCTACAGAATTGAATAGGTGACCCTAGTGTTACCAGGTATAGGGGTACTGGCATCTCCTTCCAGAGGTAGTTTCTAGGTTCTTTCAGTCCTAAGCAAATAATTGGTTAAGACAAGTGCAAACGTAGCAAAATCTTATTAAAGGTAGGAAAAGAAACAAGCTCTAGAGAAAGTGTTTGGGCCAAATAAAAGTAGGAAAATAAGTACATTCTACAGGAGGAGTGGGCTACCACCATGAGAGAGCACAATAGCAAAATCTTAGCGTGGACTGTTGATTTTATATCTCCCACTCCTCAGGCTGACATCAGGTCTAGTCTGTCACCTATGGGAACAGGCCTTCCCCATACACTATATCTGCTGGTACCTTGAGCTTAGAATTAATTCATAGACTCTGGAACTGTAAGAAATTAATTTCTGTTGTGCTATGAGTTGTCCAGTCTAAGGTATTTTGTTATAGCAGTACAAACAGACTAAGACATGTGAGAAACATCATGATGGTGGATAAAGCCTACTGTAAGTCTATGAATGGTAATTTTGGAAAAAATATTACATGCAGGGAAGGCAAATCTATATGCAGAGTATAAATCCACTTCAGTAGGAAGAAAACACTGCCCCTTCCATGGTGAAAGCCATCCAATCTAATTGGCCTGCCACCAGGTCATTGGCTGATCATCCTAGGGAACAGTGTCATTCCAAGGGTTCAGCGTTTGTCTCTGCTGCTGGCGTATTGGGCACTCAGTGGTGGCTGTAGCCAGGTCAACTTTGATAAGTAGAAGTCCTTCTGCTGATCCCATTAATACCCTCATTCCTGACTCCATGGCCACTTTGTTCATGGGCCCATTGGGCAATGACAGGAGTGGCTGGGAAAGAGGCCATCTGGTATCCACAGAATGGGTCACTATGTTCAATTGATTATTAAAGGCCTCCTCTGTTGAGGTCACTCTTTAGAAAAAAGTCACATGGAATACAAATATCTTCATGTTCTTCTCCCATTCAAGGAGGTCTGTCCACCTACCTCTCCCCCAAATTTCCTTCCCACCAGTTTTCCACGCATGTTCCTTCCAAGTCCTTGACCACTGGCCACAGCCCATGAATATGTAACCACAGGCCTAGCAATTTCTCCTTGCAAGCACTGTCCAAAATTTTGTCCCCTAGGCAGATTCTGCCCAGATACTGTCCCCAGGGATGTCCCAGAGAAGACATCTATTTCTGGTGGTGCCTGTAATATCATGCAGAACCTTCTGCAACTCAGGCCTGAGTGTTCTCTTCCTCTGTCCACTGCTCACAGGGCACAAATTCCCTGTAAGGCCACAGGTATCGGATGGGAGGGAGAAGGCCGAGAGATAAGAGAAAGCACCTTGGGCATTTTGGCCACTTCTTCTAACTTACTTGCACCCTCAGATTTGAGCCTAATCACACATCCCACTTCCATTTGAAGATGAGTTGCTTGGCCAGTTCATGATCGGTAGGTTGATATGGGAACTTGGTAGCCATTCAGTTTCTACCAGTGCCTAGTAGTGGGCCAAGAGCCAGTTCTCAGAAGGAAAGTCATTGTTTGTAACAGGGCCTTGCTCCAAAATCCTAAAAGCCTGTACTGAGATTCACCTATGAGACTTGCCAAGGGCTTTAGATGGCCGTTTCAGTCACCAGACTGTAACTCTTGAGCTGCAGCGTTAGATGCGGTGTCTGTGTTCAATGGGCCAAGTCCATAAACTCAGCCCAACCCAACTCTGTGTTCCTCCCAGCACATCTCAATCCCTCTGTGTCTATTTCCACATGTGTTCACTACATTTCTTTCTTTTCTTTTTCACTGGGTTTTGGTCTGTGTAAGTTAGAAAACTCAAATAGTTCCTTTTGGCATGTAGCATACTTCATCATGGTTCACTCTACTCCTGACCTTCTGGACTCTCCTGGGACCTGACTGTAGTTGTATGTACAGAAGTAAAGAGGGGCTGGGGAGGTGCTGAGAAGGATCTGTACTGTCTTTCCAGGCAGCTGCCCCCAGGGAGATCACTAGAACTTCCTCAGGCAATGCAGGGCTAAACCCTCAGGTGGAGGTGGAGAGGTCACTTCCACTGATGAAGAAGACTCATCAGAACTTAAGGACTCAGTGTCCCTGTTACCAGATTGAGGGTCTTGACCAGATTCTTTTTTATTTTTGGGTAACGGGGATCAAACTTGGGTCCTTGCTCTTGCAAGGCAGGCTGCAGAACCCTGAGCTAAATCCCCGGCCCAGTGACCAGATTCTTGATGTTCTGAACAAAGAATTGAGCAGGATACCCAAAAGGAATGGCAAGATTAAAGATTTGAAAAATAAAAGTACATTCTTCAGGGTGGGAACAGGCTAGTGAAAAGAACTTGGAGGCCAGAGAGGGCTTCATGCTGAGGTTTTAAGCATTAGGGTTGGAATGAGATTGAGGAGTTGGTCTCAGTTTTTTCCCTTACCAATGAGTGGCTTGGCTCTGCCCTTTTACTGGGTGGTGGGGCTTTTGACATTTTATGGTCCTCAGAGGAACCATCATGGAGTCCAATGCCCACAGGATGGTCAAAACTGCATAGTCAATGACATTGTGATTAGGGATAAGGTTGGCCAAGGGTTGCTGAAGACCACTGGGAAAAGACTTTTGGACTTATTGTGTACAAGCTATCTGGTTACTTTCATGCATTGTATTTAGACCTGGATATGCTGGTCCTGGGCTAATGTTTAACTCAGAAGGTAAATTTGGTCCAAAAGTGGGCTCCAAGAGCAACTCTCCCTTTTCCCAGCCATTTCCTTGGCTACCTCCTGCCTCACCCCCAGTCTCAGCAGGGTCTACTCAATGTGCTCCCATCCCACCTGGATTCTGCTCTTTCACAGCCAGTGCTCTCACTCCAACAGCATACACCCCACAAGGCTGGGCTCCAACTTACCTTGTGATTCCTCCAGGCTAGGATGGGGTCAGATAGAGTTCTTTGCTAGATAAAATGGCTCTGGCAGCCCCACCTCCTAAATGCCTCTTCCCTGGCAGATAATAAATCACTCAGGGAAACAATAACCCAACTTTCCCTCCAGGAAGCTCTCCTACTTATAGTCCTTCCCACCAACAAACTTGCCAATGGAGTTAAACCTCACCTCTGGCTGCAGCCAAACATGTACCTCCACTATGTGTCCCCCCCACCCCGCCTTACGCCCCCTTGCCTGTATAAGAGGTCACCTAGCCAGCCCCTGGCCGCTGCTCTCGTCATTGTTTGAGACAGCCCTGCACCCCGTCCCCTAATAAAGGCCATAAAGGCCAAGTCTCGGGTGTTCATGTTTTCAGTTCATTCTCATCCTTTCAGGCTCAGCACTCAGTTTTGAGTGTTTCTGCCCGGAAACTGCAGACACAGACTGTCTCTGTAGACTGACCTTGACCCTCAAACTCTTGGTCATACTCTTGCCTCAGTTTCCCTTGCCTCACCCTCACCTTGTCCCTCAGGGTGCATCTAAGAGCCCTTAGGCCCTTTTTGTGGAACCCATAGGGACATCAAACCCTTGAGTACATCCTTCTCTTTCATCATTCTGCCCCCACAGCATTAGGAGCAATTAAAAATGTCATTAAGTTCCTTAGTTTTCTACAAATGTTCAGAAGTATCGTATACAGAGTTACTTAGCTCCTGGCTTAATACTGGTAATAGAGTTGTTACTATCTTTAAATCTAATCAGTTTAGAGAGCAAATACCAGAAATTCCTCTGGTTACCCAAATCTGTATCAGTCAGGATTCTCTAGAAGAACAGAAGTTATGTGTATCTACTATCTACATATCTCTATACCTGTCTATCTAAAATGGCAAATTGGCTCATATAGTTTTAGAGGCCACAGTCTCCTGTTTGCAGCTGGAGACCCAGAGCAACCACTGGGGTCTGTATCTGAAGACTGAAGCCCAGGAGTGCTGATGCTGTAAATTCCCAACCAAGGGCAGGAGAAAACTAATGTGCCAGCTCAACAAAGAGGCAGGAAAAGGAGGCAGTTCTTCTTTCCTCCACCTTTTGTTCTATTCAGGCCTTCAGTCGACTCCCAGCTACACAGGGAAGACTACCTACTTTATGGAGTCCTCTCATCCAGAAACACCTTCTCTTTCATCACCCTCACACCTTACAGTGTTCAGCCTGGAGCTCTGTGGCCAGTCAGGCTGACACATGGTCTTTGCCATCTCCTCTTGTCTGTATGGTGTGGGCTGGATAACCCCCACTCCTTCCAGAGCTGCGCTAGCAGGTTGAGTGACCTCTAGTTTCCCAATGGCAGAAGCCTGGGGATGGGCCAGACCTAGATAGGGTATAGATCATTCCCATCTGCTCATCATAGGCCAGAATGCTGTCTTGTTCCCAGGAAGTGGTGATGGGCTTTACACACCAGCACTGTCTTGTCCCTTCTTGCTTCTGTCACCCCCTCACCAAGACCTCAGCCTGACCCCATCCTCCCTGCCCTGGCTGCATTCCTGAACTGAGTGATGTTACTGACCTCCCACCCACTGTCTTTGCTGTGCCTGACACAGTAGGCCCCATATTCCAGGATGCCAGACACTCAGTTTCCTGTGCAACCAACACACACATGGACGGGCACACACGTTCACACACTCACACCACATGCACACATACCCTCACATACTGGGCCTTCTTGGAGTTCACTTGGCTGCTGGAATGAGACCCGCCAAACTGCCATGGTTCCTACCCCTGCCTCTTCTTCCCCCTCCAGCACTGGCTTCCTGCATGGCTGCTGGTTTTCCTTCCTCACTGATGGGGCTACCAGCTGGAGTTCCTGGCTGCAGCTTGTGTGTGCAGTCAAGCCTAACACTGGGAAAGCTGGGCAGCTCCTCCCAGGAAAGCCAGAAAGACCCATCCACATGGGAGGCTGTGAAAGGCCCCAGGCCTGGATATAGGCAGAGAGGGACTAGGCTCCCACATACTGAACAGGCTCTGGTGTCCTTGCAGGGACCAAGCACCAGCCTGGCTGGACCCTCTACTTTGGGGCTGAGGCTGGGATAGGCAGCAGCTGGTGACCCCAGGGTCTGCTCCCAATCAGCCAAGCAGCTGCTCTTCTGCTGCTGCTAGGAGTCAACAGCCCTCCCTGGCCTGGCCCCTACTTTACCAATTACGAATGTGCATCTTTACAGCCTGGGAGTGAGTAAGCCCAGGAGAAGGGCCTGAACCCCTGCAGCTGCTAGTGGGATGTCCAGGGAGGTGGTGCCTGAGGAGCCACTGCAGAGAATCAGCCCTGGATCCCCCTCCATGCAGGTGAGGTGAGGCCATCAGCCACACTGGACAGGTGGGGACCAAGCACTGCCTGTGCCCCTGGGGCCATATTCCTGGATACCCAGTCCTGGGCCCAGGGGCTGCTGCTGTAGGGCCATGAGGCCTACAAGGTCCACAGGACCTGGGGCAGCGAGACCTCTCTTACTGTCATTGTTCCATTCCCTTGGCCTCTCATGTGACTGAGAACCTGAGGTCCTCCTGGCTAGGTCTGAGAGCTGAAGCGTTCTTTGTCTTCATGGTTCACCCTCAAGCCATCTGGGAGGCTTCTGACACCATCTGGAGGTGTCAAGGCAAGAGCCATGGCCCACACACTGTACTGTATACATGATGGATACAGTGCAGGGCTCCAGAACCCCAGGCAGGAGCACTATTGAGGTACCATTGGCTGAGCCCTCCTTGTCTGCCCACTGTATAGTGAGAAGCTCCATAGCCAGGGTCACCTTCTTTTGATGGCAGTGTCTCAATTTCCCTCCCTGGGAAAGGGGATGGGACAGCACTAGGTTAGGACCTGTGTAGGGTACCACTGCCTGGGCCATTGGTATCCTGGAGTGAGAAACTAGAATTTGGGGCTCAGAGCAAGGTGGCTGCAGGGGGAACTCCTGGCCCCCACAGTCATGTTTTAAATTGCAGCCTTGTGAAATGTGTCTGTCTAGCAGGAGCCTGTTCACTGTGAATGTGCAGCTTAGAGACTGAGAGCAAGACCGACACCAGTGTAAGAAGGACATACCCATGGACCCCTACAGGTTCCCTCAGACCTTATTACTTAGCAACAAATACCCAAGAGCAGCTGCACACTCTTCTGGGAAAGGAAGGGCCTAGCTGCCATGGGAGGGCTCTTGTTGGGCAGTGAAGCCTTGGTTAGGTCTGGCTGCAGCTCCTGGGGGACTTTCTAGAAGCTTTTATGGAGAGTTGGGACTGGGGAAAGAGCTATAAGGGCACCCTGAGAGCCTGTGGCCAGCCTAGCTGTGACATTGGAAGGCTGTCACAGGGCCGATAAGGGACAGCTGGCAGGATTATGGCTGCCCCTAATAGCACCAGCGTCTAGGAGCAGGTCGGGCTCCTGTGGGCTGGGAGTGTCCCCAGCTGACCCAGAAGCAGGCCATGTGGGAGGAGGCTGTCACCTTCCTCTGGTCAGGACAAGAGCAGGACAAAAGAGGACAGGACCAGGCTTGCTGGGGCACTCTGAGGATAGACAGGGCTGTCTTCCACCTGGATGCTCTGGAAGCTGGCTCTTCCATCCTGGCCATGATAGGTTCTCAACCACAGTCAAAACATGGTATCCCTCATGCTGTACATTCTCATCTGCCAGGGTAAGTCAGAAGTCAGTGACAAGATGATTTACATTTATTATAAATAGCTGACGGACCAAAGGAGAAATCATGATGGAAATTTAAAAATACTTGCAAGTGAATGATACTGAAAAGCTACATTAAAAACTTGTGGGATGCAGCTTGGGAGGAAATGCATCTTAGTATTTATGTTAGTTAGAAGACTGGAAGTCAACGAGTTGAGCATTCACTAGAGTTGCTAGCACAAGCACAGCAGGACCAACCCACACAGCGCAGGAGGAAGTAAATAATACATACAAGAGCAAAAATGAGTGAAATAGTGGGGAGGTACAATGGAGAGGGCCAGCAGCCACAACTTCCTTGAGAAGATTAATAAAATTAGCAAAGTCTGGTAAATTGCATCATAAAAAATTGACAACAGCAAAAAGAAACCATCAAAAACAATGTTAGGGGCTGGGGATTTAGCTCAGTGGTTCCACCGCCTGCCCCACAAGAGGAAGGACCTAAGTGCAATCCCCTATACCATAAACAAAACAAAACAATAATGTTAGGAAAAGAAAAATGATAGCTGGAGGATAAGAACATAATGTTTTTACTTTTGTTTGTTTGGTACAGGAGCTCTAACTCAGGACCTTGCACTTGTGAGGCAGGCGCAGCACCACTGAACTAAATCCCCCACTGAGCTAAATCCCCAGCCCTTCTTTGTTTGTGTTTTGAGACAGGATCTCACTATGTAGTTCAGTCTGGCTTTGATCTCACTGTGTAGCTCAGGCTGGCCTCAAACTTGTTATCCTCCTGCCTCAGTCTCCTGAGTGCTGAGATTATAGGCATAAGCAAGTTGGCAGTTTCTTATGAACATAAACACATAAATACTACATGAGCTGCAATTGCACACGTAGGCATCTATCCAAGAGCAAGGAAAATCCATATCCACCCATAAAACTGTACATGGACAGTCATGGATACTTTCTTTCTAATAGCCCCAAACTGGAATAAACCAAAACGTGCCTTTAAAAACAGATGGTTAAACAAATTTGTCCATCCATACCATGAACTATCAGTCAGCAATAAGAAGGAAAGGAATATCATTACACACCACAGCATGAGAAGACCTCAAGGGAATTATGCTGAGTGACAAAAGTCAGCTCAGAAGGTCATGTGCTCTATGATAATCATAACGTTCCTGAAATGACAGTACTGTGGAGATGGAAAACAGATTAGTGGTTTTCAGGGTTGTGGACAGCTGGGGAGGTTGTTGGGTGTGTTAGACAGCTTTCTGTTGCCATGACAAATACCTGAGATAAACAATTTAAGGAGCGGTAATCAATTAAGGTGTGGTAGTGCATACCTGTAATTCAGTGCTCTGGGAAGCTGAGGCAGGATGACTCCAAGTTCAAGCCCTGTACAATTTAGCAAGATCCTGTCTCAAAACCAAAAAAATAAAATTAAATTTAAAAAGTTGGAGTTGTAGCTCTGTGAAGATTTTGAGTTCAAGCCCTAGGCCAGGGTGGAGATTTAAGGGAAAAAAGATTCATTTTTGGCTCATGGTCTCAGGGGTTTTTGTTGTTGTTTTCTGAGCCAGGGTCTTGCTAAGTAGTTCAGACTGGGCTTGACCCTCAAACTCCTGGCGATCTTCTTGCCTCAGCCTCCCAAGTTCTGGGATTATAGGGGTGTAACACCAAGCCCAGCTGGTTTCAGAGGTTTTAGTGCATAGTGAGCTGGCTACATTGCTTTAATCCTACCGTGAGGCAGAAACCTCATGGCAGAAAGGGTATGGCAGAGGAAAGTTGCCCACCTCGTGGCCTCTGGAAAGCAGAGAACAGAAGAAGTCCCCAAGTTTCCACCCCACAACCCACACAAACACACCCAAACATATGTTTCACTAATCTTCTAGGTTACCAACCAAGTTGGCAAACAAGATGAACCATCACAGAGGCTGTGGCTGGAAATGGGCAGCAGGAGGGAGCTGGTGGCGAAGTTCTGACTATTGTAGTCTTGAAAAGTGACACGGCAGGCCAGATATTTAGCTCAGTGGCACTGCGTCTGCCTCACAAAGGCAAGGTCCTGAGGTCGATCCCTGGTACCGCAAAAAAGAAAAAAAAAAAAAAGGTGACATGGATGATGTAATTGCGTAGAGTCTCAGGCACATGCGCACACACATGGAGGTGCAAATGAGCACGTGACTAGCTATGAGATCTGGGTCCACACTGTGGATTGCAGGTGTTGATACTGTGGTTATAAATGAGGAAGTCTGTGGGGGAGACTGGTGCAGGATGCACTGAGGCCTGCTGCACATTTCTTTGCAACTTCTTGTGACTCTTTAAATGGCTAAGTAGCAAACTAGCCCTCAGGGTAGTGATATAGACAGCTAAATTCGGTAGAAATATTGTAGGCAGTCAGACCGGAATGGGCCCTAGGAACCCAATGCAGAGGATGAGAACACAGCCAAACTGTGGCTGGAGGTACATCTGAAGGTTAAAGTCACATTGACCAGATTTGCATACTTCTCTAAGGGGTGAATAGAAGCTTGAGATTATTGGTACCGCCCTTTTGAGATGTCCCCTATAGATAGACCATAATCTCTTTTGGGTAGGCCATCTTCTCCCACCCACTAAGACCAAGACTACTAAGACTAAGAAGACTAAGGCTAAGACTACAGATTATTGACCAAGGTTAATGATGTCATCCCTTATTACTATTGGATCAATATTACCTAAGTGGCTATACTTGTAATCTTATTGGTTGATTATAGTTTTTACCCACATTGTACCCTCCCCTTGTGATTTTGCTCTATAAAACTTCCTTTGAGGAGTGGGCTGCTTGGCAATCCATTCGGGACCCCTTTTATTTCTCAGGAGCTATTCTTATTCCACGTTCCTATTCTTCATTCCTATTTCCCAATAAATTTTCCTGCTCTTCACTTCTTTGTTTGTTTGTTTGTTTTGTTTTTGTAGTACCAGGATCAAATGAACTCAGGACCTTTTGCTTGTGAGGCAGGTGCAGCACCACTGAGATACGTCCCCGGCCCTTAAATTTTCCTACTCTCAACCTCCATTGTTTCTTAGAATTCGTTCTTTGACTTCGGAGAACACAAACTTGACCTATCTGAACATCAAGCACATTGGGAGTTACATTTATTTCCCTTATATCATTCCTATATCAGTAGTAGCTCACTTTACATTTGTATCTTCCTCATTCATATTCAAGCTGGGCACCTTTCCATGTTTATTAGCCATTTGCTCTTTTTCAGCAAATTCCCTGTTACATTCATTGCTCATTCGTGTATTGGTGTGTCTTACTTAACTATTCTTAATGGTCATGTTGAAAGTAAATACAAATTTCTGTATCTTTTTTCATTTTAGAATATAATTTAGAGATTTTGTAAATAGTATTCTCATAAGGTTAAAGTTTGGTACTAAAATTGTTTTGTTTGGGCTGGGGATTTAGCTCAGTGGTTCCACTGCCTGCTCTGCAAGCAGAAGGACCCGAGTTCCATGCCCGGTACCAAAAAATAAATAAATAAAATTGTTTTGTTTTTCTTTTCTTTCTTTTTTTTTTCCTTTGGAGACAAGGGCTCACTATGCAGTTCAGGCTGACCTTGAACTCACTATGTACCCCAGGCTGGCCTTGAACTCTCGGCAGTCCTCCTGCCTCAGCCTCCCAAATCCTGGGATCACAGGCATGTACCACCATGCATGGCTAAAAACTACAGCTTTTAAAACCATATTTTGTCTTTGGTAGTTTCATCAAAACAGGATGTATATAATATCAGAAACTAACAGTGCTGTGGTAAAAAACCAAAAAAACAGCAGCATCTGCTGTCTCAAAGTTTCTTTGGGGCAGAAATTGGAGCATGGCTTAGTACCAAATCCTCTGGCAAAGGGTCTCTTTTGAGGCCACCCTCAGTGGCCAGGGCTGTGGGTTCACTGGAAGGACCCACTTCCATGCCCTCTTAGTGACAAGGCATGATTCAGTTCCTTCTGGGGCCTCAGTTTCTCTCCAGCTGGTGGCTACCTGGGCATCCCTACAGGGCTGCCCTTGATAATGGCAACTGATTTCCAGCAGGGTGCAAAAAAGGATGGAGAGATGGAGTCAGTGTTGTTTTTCAGCCTATGCGAAGAGCAGGAAGTGACTTCCATCACCTTTACCTTGATCTGTTTTTAGATGAAAAGCTAGGACTAGCCTTATTCTAGAGAGGGAGCGGCATGTGGCTGCAAGGCCAGGAGGGCATCCTTGGGGCTATTTTAGATGCTACGCTGTCCAAAGTGTGTCACTTTGCAATATCTGGTGAGAAGGTGGATCCAGGCAAGGACCATCACCCAGGAGGAAGGTGTTTGCTGGGGACTGGATGTCATTATGACACCCAGAAGTGAATTTCTCACAGTCCTGGAGGTTGGAAGTCAAGATCAAGGTACCAGCAGAGTCAGTGTCTGAAGAGGGCTGCTCTCTGCTTCCTGGATGGTGCCTTCATCCTGGGGCCACTGCAGGGCTCAGGTCCAGGCAAATGCCTACCACTGTTTTAATATAGGTGATGGGTGTATTAGGGTTCTCCAAAGAAACAGAACCAACATACTGATTCTATTTCTATATCTGTATCTCACACATACATTCCCATACACAAACACAGACTTACTTGAACCTGACCTCTCCAGTTCAGCCTGACAGCCTGGAAATAAAGGATTTCTGCATCATGGTCTCAAGGCTGAATTCCTTTTTCCACAAGGAGCTCAGTCTTTGTTCTTTGTTCTTCATCTCTTTGGAGGGGGCACCTAACAAGCTAACTTACTCTACTCCCAGCTTACTGATTCAAGTGTCTAGCACATGGGGAACCAGCCCCATACCAAGGCTTAGACTTGTGTTGGACAAACACCTTTGCCCTGGCCACAGTGCCACTTAGTTAGCCATACATGTGTGTGTGTAGGTATACATGTGTATGTGTAGCCATACATGTAGGTATACATGTGCTCATTATTCCTTCTGCTGTTTTTCCACACCGAAATGTCATAAAAATACAAAAAACAAACTGAGGATATTTGTTCATCAAAAGTGACCATAAAGAGAGCAGGAGCCAAGCCACAGGTTAGCAGTCATTTACTACACACACGATCTCTACCCAGCAATACATAAAAGCTCCCCATGCATCCTCGAGAAAAGGTATATTATACATCCAACAATAGGCAAGAGGCACACATAGGTGTTTCACAAAATAGGGATTATATACATAAAAATCTGATTAATAAGCAGGGAAATGAGAAGGTAAGACTGGAATGCAGTACCGTTTGACACCTACCAGATTGGCATAATGTTTAGATGTGTGGATAAGGACATATGCCAAGCAGAGCACTCATGCACAGTGGATGTGTAATTTGGGACCAGTATTTGGAATACAATTTGACCATAACCTGAAGGTGACTGCCTCTTCCCACAGGCAACATAGCGAGCCCTCCTCCAGCCAGTCACCCAGAGCAGAGTTTTCACAAAGATTTCTGAGATAACTGGAGGCCTTTCACCAACTGTCCTGATACGAAGCCACTGGTTCCCTTTGATGTGCACTATTCTCTTCAGTAAGCGTGATCTGTGTTGCACTCTTATACCCCTTTTTCCTTGCTCTTTATGCCCAGGCTGCCAATTTTTCAAATCTTTCTCGTCTTTCTCCTTTCACTCCTGAATCTCACTGTAACTCTGAAAATGGCTGGTAACACCCATCCCAGATCCTGACTGCTTTCCCATATTGAAATCTATTTCAACAAATAAACTTCATCTCATTCTTTCATTTATTTATTTGGTTTTTTGAGATAGGGTCTCATAACATAGTCCAGGCTGGCCTTGAACTTGCAATCCTCCTGCCTCAGGCTCTTGAGTGCTGAGATTATAGGAGTGTACCACCACAACTGGCTTAGTCCATCTTTCTTTCTTTCTTTCTTTGTCTTTCTTTCTTTCTTCCTTCCTTCCTTCCTTCCTTCCTTCCTTCCTTTCTTCCTTTCTTTCTTTTTGAGACAGGGTCTCACTATGTACTCAACTCAGGTGATTTTTTTTGTTTGTTTTTTTGTTTTTGGTACCAGGGATCGAACTCAGGACCTTGAGGTTGCGCGGAAGGAGCCGGAACCACTGAGCTAAATCCCCGGCCAGGTCTCACTATGTAGTTCAGGCTGTCCGTGAACTCACAGCAATCCTCCTGCTGGGATTACAGGCATGCACCACCATGCCCATCTTAGCCCATCGTTTTTTTTAATTTCTAATTTTCCATTTATTATTGCTATTTAGTCACAGAAAAGATAACACTTTCCAAGAAATTTACTTTAGCATATGACATATATAGATACAATTTTATATGAAGAGAAACTGTGGCAGAGCTAGCAGGGGCCTTTAGAAGGAAATACAAGAAAGGCAATAAAGGAATTCTTCCATACAGACTTCTGATCTGCATTATTTGATTTTTTTTCCTCAAAATACAAAACCTTAATATTAGAAGCAAAGAGAAAAACAGCAAAGAAGAAAACTGTAAAATAAAAGACCAAGGATAAGAAATTGTTCTTTGCTGATACATTGCATATATAATATCTATGTATGGTCTGAGTGATAACAAAAATACTTAGGTATTGTAATCAATTCTCATTCAGAGTTAGAAACAGCAATTTCCAATCAAATAGGATTGAACCAACATTTTCTCAGTCTTCAATTACATGAGGAATAAAGCTGTATTAACAGTCACTTCTGATTTGCAGTATCATGATAAATGTTTGACAAGATATAACTTTTCTCCTTGTTCACTTGTAAAAATGGGTGCCTTTTTGTAATGTTCTACAAGTTCTTCCATGGTGCTGAATTTAGACTGCCCAATGCAGTAGAAGGTCTCTTTTAGTTGGACTTTAAAATGCTTGTTTTTCCCTTGTGCTTTTAATGATACTGAAAAATCATTTGGCAAAGATTCACTATCCTGGATGAGAAAAATTTCCTTCCTGTCCCCTTTCATTTAATGCCATTTCTGCTTGATGCCTCGTAAATTTGCCATAATACCAAGGATTGCGAGCAAACTTTTCAGTGAGTGAAGGCCTAATATAATCACACCGTGGAGGTGGTGGTTCAAAACCTGAAGTTAATGAATTATTCTGCATAATGGTAACATAGTTTTTGGCACCAGACCAGCCATCCCATTGATCTTCCTGCATTTCCACTTCTCAGGGTCATTTTCTGGCTTTTCAATAACATCCATTACATTGCCTTTCTCAAAATTAAATTCTTCCGGCTGGGGATTTAGCTCAGTGGTGCCACCACCTGCCTCGCAAGCAGAAGGACCCGAGTTCGATCCCCAGTGCCAAAAAAAAAAAAAAAAAAATTTAAATTCTTCATCATTGGATGAACTGAATGGGTAAAGAGCCTGTACCACATGCAACACTTGCCCAGTGTTTAGGTTACTGACAACTGCTGCTAATTTCTCTGACAGTGAACCCACATGGTCACCCAAAGGACTGTCACCTTCTCCAGTTACATAGTTTGAAGGGAACCATCCAATTTGTCCATTGTAGCTACCCCGCCACCACCCATCACTGCATTTCTCCATGACAATCACTTTTGTTCCTTTTATCCATGATAATTCATCTTCTCTCTCAGCCATGTAGTTAAATTTCACATAGGCAGGCATGTTGAGGTCATAAAGACATTCCCCTGGGTCAACAAAACTGTCATCAGCAGGGGATGTAGAATCTGGAACACTAGGTTTTCTTTTCACTTTTCCAATGCCTAAGGTATCCTTTAGGTTTTTTACAATAGATGCTTTTTGAGCACTGTTTTTCCTTTCCACATAGTTAGAAGGCACAAAACCTGTTTTATTCATAGAATTTCTAACTCACCACCAGGACTTAGAATCATCCAGAAGCCATAGTCTCTCATTCTTCTTGATGTCCAGTTCTTGTTCTTGTTACGCCACATAATCAAATTTGGCTACTACTACCACTTCTTCTGCCATCTTTGAGTTGTTTTAGCACAGGCATGGTGGCTCACACCTGTAATCTCAGCTACTAGAGAGACAGAGGCAAAAGGATCACAAGCAGAGGCCAGCCTGGGCAAATTAGCAAGATCCTTCCCTATGCTGAGCCCAGGCGGCTCTAGTCTCCTGAGGAGAGCACCTGGATGCTGCCGTTGACACCAGGATGGCTGTTATGGTTCCGGCCCTGCCCTCTGCCCAGCCCATCATTCTTGAACTCAGCCTTCCACCAAGTCTCAGGGCATGGTCACTGCACCTAAGGTCTTTGCCACAATGTATTAAGAGCAGCCTTTCGTCCAATTTCCAATGGAGTCCTCATTTCCATTTGAAACCTTAACTGTCCCCATTTCTACCACCATATTTCTCCCCACAGTCAGTCTCTAAGCCAACTAACTTTTCCCATATCTCCTAAATTTTCTCTGAGCTCTCCTCAGAATGCCCATAGTGACTACACACAGCACTCCAAGCTGGCCCCCCAAACCCTTCCTTCTGCCAGCCACCCAGTTCCACAGTCACTTTCACATTTCTAGGTACGGTGTAGTAATGGCTCCGCTCTCAGTACCATTAGCCGAAGATTCATTACTATAATGAAATACTTGAAGCAAGATACTTCTGAAGAAAAGAGGTTTATTTTGCAGGTGCAAGGACCAGGAGCCACATCTGGTTATGGCCTCCTTGCTGGGAGAGTTCTGGGGCTGTGCAGGCCACTGCATGGGGAGAGACGGGACAAGAGTGTGCATCCATGTGGTCTCTCTCCCTGTTCTCATAAAGGCACCAGAGTCCAGCCCCAGGGCTCCACCCCGTGACCTTCTCTAATCCTAATCACCTCCCAAAGGCCTCACCTCTCAACACATCAGATTAAGCTTCCACCCTCCTCATCTTTCACAATGGGGATTCAACTCTAGCACATGAAACCCTGGGGAACACAGAAATCACGGCACCACACACTGTCGTCTCTGGCCAAGGAATCGGCTTGACACTTGCAGACATAAGACCAGGGAGAGCTGTCATAGGTTTCACTGGGGTTGATATTTATCCCGTTATTCAAATGAGGCCACCCTGTGGAACGCTGGGCTGGTTTGTTAGGCATCATTTAGGACCACAGTGGGAGGTTCTGCCACAACGTTGTGGCGTTTTCTACCAGTACAATCTTACCCACAGCCAGAGAGTGATGCCATTCCTCAAACCAGAGCCTACAGATGGGGGCCTGAGGGATGAAATTAGGGGCAGCAATCCTTATGATTACAGCTAATGAGTCATTCTCAAAAATTTTGCTTCTTGGCCCTGATGGATCCTGCTCTCCCAGGTTGGAGAGCTTAGTAGCCAACAAAGAAATGTTTCTATTAGAGAAAAAAATTGTCATATCATGGTGTGGGGAGTTAAGGGTGCACTTGACGACTTTGGGCTCCTTCACCGCTGAGTTAAGAGAACATACAGGGCCCTTGGTGATGTTGAGGTGACCCTAACAAGAGGACATAGGGAGGCTGCTGCTCAACATGGGTGGGCTTAGTTGGCCCCAGGGTCTGTCCTGACCCCACCAAATTGGTGATAAGCTTTGGTGGAAGGCAGAGTTGGGGAACATGAAGTCCATGTGGAGGAGGCAGGTCATGAACGCAGCTGTGTCATGGTGACAGCTATAGAGATGAGTATTCTCAGCATAGCATCTGTTGGAATTTCTCTTTGTGCTATGCTGTATAAATTTTAAACTTTATTCCACTTCATTTTCTTTCTTCTCTTTCCACATATGGGATGTGTTGCTGTTGCTTCCTTAACATTCATTCCATAGTTTGCAGAATACTGAGATGACCAGAGGAGGAACATCCATCATCTGAGACTCAGGACATCATCCTTTGGGGACAAGTCCTGTCAATTTTTGGCTGCAGTGGGTTTTATAGGAAGTGAGAGTTTTCTTTGGGAAGTTTTGGGGTGGAGGGAAGGGTGTGTGTGTCAATAGGAAAGCAAGGGTGCTATAGTGGGCCTTTGTCACTTTGTGGCTGCCCATAATAGGAGAGTTCTGAGTTTGGGAACCCCAATTCCCACCCCTTGTTTGGTCTGGTGGGAGAAGGGTCCATCTCCCTCCATGGAAGCTCTTGTCAACTGTCTTGGGACCTCAGCCTAGGCCGGGCCACCATGGTGTCCCCAGCTCTTAGGAGTTTGAGGAAATTGTGCAAACATTCAGAGAGAACTAGACACTTCATCATTGAGGTGGTTTGACTGTCCAGGGAGAATGCTGTGGGAGACAGGATTTCTAAATCCCTGCTCTAAGCTCTTGGAACAAGTGACTGTGAGACCATTGTAAATGTGATAAGATTTCTCTTTCAAAAGTTCTGACATATGTTACAATTTGGATGATTCTGGAGGACATTATGCCGAGTAAAGCAAGCCAGTCACAGAAGGACAAATCCTGCAGGATTCCACTCGTATGAGAACCTCTAGGGAGTTTTAGGATTTGAGGGAAATGATAAAGTTCTGGAGACGGACAGTGGTGGTGGCTGTACAACAGTGTGAATGTGCTTAATTCCCCTGAACTTAAAAATGGGTTATGATGGTAAATGTTAGGTCATGTGTATTTGACCATGATTTAAAAGATTCTCCTTCAGATCGAGAGATTATTTGGGTGGGCCTGAACTTTTCATGGGGTCTTACAAGAAGAGAGCTTTTCCAGCTGGCAGAAGTCAGAGAACCTGAACCTCCCACAGAGACACTTCAGCCTACCCCTTTGGTCTGAAGGTGGAGGGAACTCAGGGAGGAATGGGGTGACTTCAAGGAACAGAAAGAGACCCTCACTGGCAGCCAGCACATAACAAGTGACATCAGGGCCTGCAACTCCAAGAAACTGGATCCTCCCAACAGCCAGAGTGGTCCTAGAAAGAGATTCCTCCAGCAGCCTCTGGATCAGGCCCAGTCCTCCTATTCCCTTGATTTTGCCCTCATGAGCTGAGAGCCTGCCCAACCGAGCTGGACTCTGACCAGAAACCATAACAGGGTGAATGGGTGCTGCTCTAAGCCACCACATGTGTGCTATTTGTTACAAAATACAGAGAACAAGTGTGGTGATACCAGATGGTGACAGTAATCAGGCAGCATCCTAACCAGTGCTGTGTTTGCCCTGGCTGCCCTGCTATTCAACCTGTCTCCCTCCCCCCACTGGCTGTCATCTACTCTATAGGGAGCCCGTGTGTCTGCTGAGTCTTCTCCTCTTTCTGTTCCCCACCATGTGGAGAATAGCTCCCTTAAGGATTGGTCACTTCAGGGCCACTGCCTGCTAGGTAGGTGTCTTCACCTCTGTGGGCAGACAGGAACACAACATCAATCCCCAGGCCACTGAGGACCAGCAAAGTGTTCTCTGGGGTTCTAATGGTCAGCAAGAGTCTCTGCTTCAGAGAAGTGTTGAGGTACAGGCCTCTCCCTGGGAACATCTGAAGAGGCTGGGCTCCTGGGTCTGGCAGCCATGGGCTCTGAGAAGCAGAGGGGATGTTGAGGCTCTTCTAGAATGTTTTGGAGAAGATGGTGAATGGGTTCCAGACCACTCTAGAGGTGACTGCAAAGCTAACAAAGAATTCTGCGGGGGGGGGGATTACAAGGCTATCTCAGAATGTTCTAGAGTGGTCTGTGGGGTTGCTGTAGAATGTTCTAGAGTAGACTGAGCTATTGTAGAACATTCTAGAGCAGACCATGAAGCTATTACAGAACTTTCTAGAACAGACCGTGAGACAACCGTAGAATGTTCTAGAGGGGACTGCAAGTCTGTCACAGAATGTTCTGAAGGAATGGTGAAGCTGTTTCTGAATACAGAGGGAAGGCAGGATGCCAGAGCAGGGAGGGCCCAGGCAGCCAGGGGTGGGTGAAGTGGCCTGTGAGTCATGGGAACAGAAGGTTCTTACAGCCTTCTAGGTCTCGGTCCTTCTTGTCTTGTGCACAGGGAACCTTGGCATTCCCCAAAATCAGGGACCTTGGCCTGAGCTACAATTTTGGGCCCAAAGCCTTCATCTCTCTCTATGCTGGTGTCACTGGGGATGGCAAGTGTAAGGCCAGGTCTAAGCAGGAACTAGAGGCAGCAGAGTGGAGTATATGCTGGTCTGTTCCCTGAGTATGGCCAGATACCCCAAAGTGTCCCTCTGGAGAACAAGCTTGGCCCTTGGCCCAAGGGCCTTGCCTCCAGGGCATAGGAGATACCTCAGCAGTGGGAGGTGCACACATAGGAAACTATGGGGCTGTAGATTTCTGGGGGAAGTGGCTGGGTGGTGCTGAGGGCCTACCGTGGGGTCACCGTGTATGTGCCTTTGCGGTCCAAGTTGCAGCCGGAGAGGATGGCAAACCAGAGAAAGGAGCTGAGCAGCATGGAATATACCTGGGGAGGGAGGTGGCCAGAGAGCCTCAATGGTCAGCAGCAACCCCAGGGTGGGAGTCTCACTCCATCCTAGGAAGTTTCTGGCAGTTTTTTTGGAGTTGGGAAGGGCCCAGCTGCTTTGGGAAAGGACTAAGGCAGACACTGTCACCCTGGGCCACCTCCCTGGGTCAGTGGCCGGCTCCTCCCTGTTCCATAGGCTAAGAGAACCCTGAGGATGGCCAGAGGTCCTGGCCTGGGGCTGTAGCATGGGGACTCCCCTCCCTGACTTTCCATTAGGTTGGGGGCAAGCCAGGGCAAAGGGAAAGGAGGTGGACAGGGGCAGTGGGGGCGGGCGTGGGGTACCGTGAGGGCCAGGCTGGCACTGGTTAGCATAGAGAGGATGCTTTGGTGGTTCCTCAGGAAGCTTTGGATGCTCTGCAGGCAGTCCTAGACAGAGGGCAGCATGCATGTCACCACCCTTGTGGACCCTCCCTGCCAGAGGCAAGTGACCTCTGAGGAGCAACAGAGCACAGAGGCCCATGCCAGGGAGCTCTGGGATGCAGTGTCATGGATAGGTGAAACTAAGGGGCATGGAGCTAGCCTCTGCAGGGACAGAGGGGCCACTGCCCTGGGGTCAGGCTGGTGCTTCCTCCCAGGTTGCCTGATGCCCAAAGCTCCTGCATTAGGCCACATGTCTGGCTCCCCTGGGCAGCCCAAGGCCAACCAACACCTCAGTGTCTAGAGGGTACTGGCTAATGGGGAGGGCAGGGGAACAGTGGTGGGAAGGCAAGGTGACCCCTATATATCTCAAGGTGCAGGTTCCATCTGGTCCTCCAATACCACCCCAGGGTATGGCAGAAAGAGGGAGGTAACAGCTTATCTCTGAGCCTTAAGATGGTATCATTTGTTTTGGGGGCAGGTTGTTGGCATTTCAGGTAGGCTGAGGAAGGGCTGGGCCACATGGACACCCAGGGAGTCACTCTGCTCTTCTGCGGGCAAGCTGCCCTCTTATCCCCATGGCCGCCAGCCTGTGCTGGCTTTTTCCCCAGGGACCTTTAAGCCTGGTCTCTCTGCCACTCTGGGGTACATGGGGCAGACCCTGCCCCTGGTTTTGTAGTCAGGACCTAGGACTGGCCCTGGGTGGATGGGGCTCCCCCACACCCCGCCCCTCTGGGCCTTGGGGCGGGTGCTGTGGCTCCCTCCCCCGCTGGGCCTCCAGCCATCCCCATCCTCCTCTGTTTCTTGGAGGGTTGCCAGGCACCTCGAGCCATGAGATAGGGCGGGTTTGTTTCCAGGACTTGGGGGAGGTGCAGGAGGGGGCTGGGCAGCAGCAGCAGAGAGGGAGGATGAGTCCAGGTCCAGGCTTCGGGAGTATGGGCCAAGGCCTTCCCCTCCAGCCCCACCTCTCCTGTGGAGTGCTGTTCTGCTCCTTCTGGGGCTCCTTGGGATGCCTGCCCCTTCTCCCCAGACAGAGCTGCCCACCCTGCTCTATGGGTTCTTGGCACTGAGATCCTGTTGGTGAGCTTCTAGAAGTTTCCAAGGGTAGTTCTCCTCTGGTTGGGGGAGTGAGTGGAGCTTGCACCTTGTATTTAGGTCTGCTGGACACCCATGGGCTTCATGCATGAGAAACCTTCCTGCCTTCCCTGAGCGCTTCTGTAGCAGGTCCCTTGGTGGGGAGGCCAAGGGGTTCAGGATGTCCCTGGATCTCAGGCTCATCCCCAGGGCCCTTGCCTGGCCATGGTCTGGTCCCCTCCTCCTCCTCACCTCTCTTGCTGCCTCCTCACCCTGACACAGGTCAGCTTCGGGGCTCTCCACAAGTCCAAAAGGAGATCTCTTCCCACAGCACAGAAACTACAGGACAGACGCAGGGAGCCATGAGAAGCGGGCAGGACAGATGGGGGAAAGTGAGGCACTGGAAGGATGAATGACCGAGGTAGGTCCTGCTGAACTGGGCCCCCTTGGGGTATCAAAGCTGATTCTGCCACAGCCACCTGCAGCCTAGCCCTGGAGGGGAGTAACCTGATTTCCGGAGCGACCTTGCTTGGGACTTGGGGCTGGCAATCCTCTTAACAATGGGGCCTGTGTAAGGGGGATGGAATGATTGCTTTTCTAAATGCTGTTCTCACTGTCTTGAAATTCTTAATAGCCTGGTTTTTTTAGGCCCCACAGGTCTATTTGCGTTGGGCCCAACATTCAGCAGCCAGCCCTGTTCCCTGCAGTTCCCGGGGGTTCCTTTCTCCCTACTCCCACCTCTTAAAGGGACAGTCATGGCCTGTATCCTGGGACCCTTTCTTTCAGCATCTGGCCTGAGATGGCTGACTCTGGGGGGCGGGCATTGGTACCCATTCTCCAGACCACAATGAGGCTGACCACCCCACCCTTTTCTCTGCAACTTACTGTGTCCTGGATGGCAGCCAGCTCCTGCCACTGAAGGCTGGATGGGCTCCTCACTGCTTGGTCATACACAAGATCATAGGTGTCCAACATGGCATCCTCCACCTGCACCAGAGCATTATGAGGAGGCCCTAGTATGGGGGAGACTATGTGCAGCCCTCATTTCATGACAGAGCTCCTGAGCAAAGGGTGGATCCTCATGTCCCAGCAGCCCCTCCTCCTCCAGCCCCTCTTCCTCCCCAGAGCAGCACTCAGTACCCTGGGCAGGTAGACAGAGTGGTTCCTGAACTTTGTTTGTGGGGCCTCTGCCCCAACCATGCCAACCACATGGCCCTCCTGATCCATGGGGGTCCTGAAACAGAGTTTGAGCTGGGCTGCCCACCCCTAGAAATGATCTTGGGGAGTGAGAAGGGGGCTAGCAAGGGAAGTGTCCACCTTACTACCATCAATCTGGACATGAGTAATGGGGCTTGGTGAGAAGTCTCAGAAAGGCTTGTGGCTGGGACCTCAGATCTCCAAAGTTGCTTGTAGGGCTTTCCCCAGAAAGATCCTGGGCAGCTGGGCTCCATGTAAGGTCTTTGGCCAGGAAAGCCTTGAGGACCTGGAGTTAGTTCCAGGTGGAAGAGGCCACATGAGGGCAGAATGGAGAGGTCTGTGGCAGGGTTGACCACCCTGGGTGACTTTGTGTTCTCTCTACACCCAACAAGCTTAGACCTGGCAGCCTTTGCCCTCCCAAGAACAACCTCCTTGCCTCTGTTCACTTTGCACACCAAAATGCCCTCCCCTCACCAAGAGATCCTTCAGAGACAACCTGGAATCTTGCCTCCTCCAGGAAGGTGTCCCTGAGTGCTCCACGGGTCACTGGTCTAATGGCCCAGGACAGACCCCCAATGCCTTCTTCCTGCCTCAGAGACCCTGAGTCTACCCTTCCCTCTGTGCCATGTAGTCAGCTGTGAGGCACTGAGGGGTGCTCAGGCTGCCCCAAAGTGTCTGACACGAATGGAGGACCTGGGCCTGCTCTGGACACTCATACCTGTTGTCCAGAAAGGGAGGAGCTGTCCTGGAGTCCTCATTGTGTTGGGGCCTGGACCCCCTGCAGGACTGGGGGGGCTCTAGGCCAGCCCCACACCAGCCTGGAAGCCCCAGTGGGAGCCACATGACTATTCTGTGCCAAACGATGCTCCTGGCACTGATATATCTCTCCCCATTGATGGCTGAAGTCAGACATCCCTCCATGAGTCATCTCTAACTCAATCGCCTCTGTCTTCCCCCATCCCCTGAGGACAGGCGCCAGGCTGGCCTCAGCCACTGGCCGGCCCAGGCAGGGGTCCTCTCCCAGTTGCAGCTTCCTTGAGTATGAAAGGGGATCTGAGTCCTGCTGGGCCACTGTGTCCTCATGGGAAGGCTGGGCCCTCATAAAGCTGGCTTGGAGTGGGCAGTGCAGGTCCCCCATCCTCTGCTGTGACAACTGTGTTTTCCCTGATGGCCCCTGCCATGGCCCAGGGAGGACCAACATGCTCCTGAGCGCCATGACAGCTCTCCTATCCCTGTAGGACAGTAGGAACAATGTCATCTCTAGGGGCTGAGCGGCGTGCTTGGCCTGACTGCCAAGTGACTCCCCGTGACTGAGGATGCAGGCTCTCCCTTCAGGGCCCAGCACCTGGCTGGTACTTCAAATCAATATTTGTTCCTGTTATGGGGGTTCAAGGGGCTCTATTGGAGACTGAGGCCCATGTTTCTCATGAGAAAAGGAATGGGCTAGTGGCTTCCTTCCTAGCCAGTGCCAGAGTTCCAAGCTTCAACTGCTAGTTATCTGTGGGTCATTCCCTGGAAGAATTTGGAACCACAAGTCTAGGGAGGTCTCTTGGTGCAGAGCTCTAGTTCATCAGACAGTGTGCTTCTCAGGCAGCTACAGACTGGTATCCAGGGCTTCCCCAGGACTTATCCCCAAGTTCAGGTCATTCCTGATGCCTGCCATGGCTTGGTCACTCTCTCCCACCCCCCCACCCATACTGCTGGTTCAGGGTGGCATAGACCAGGCCTGGGGCCTGGGGAAGGACCCCATGAGGAGCTGCAGGTGTTCTGCAAACTAGCCTAGGGCTTGGCTAGGGAGGGGTGGCAGACTCCAGGGAGACGCAGGATATGCCTGGTCTGAGGCTGCTCCTCACACACTGTGCTTATCCTGTCATGAATTATTAAATGGGCAAGGCAATCCATTTTCCCTTATTCAGACTTGAAGTCTTGCCTGGGAATGGCAGGAGAGCTGTGCCAAGTGGCTCTCGGGCCGCAGTGAGAGCGTAATTAATAGCCCTCATACTCTGTATTCACCGCACGCTGGCCTGGTCTGCATCGCCACCCTGGCCAGCCTTGGGGCTCCTGCCAAGGCCCCAGCATCCCAGGAAGTGGCAGCCAGTGAGGCCTGTGAATGGAGGCTTTTGGGAGATGGGTGAGGGGCTCCCCACTCCCACCCTGGGTCAGAATCTGTGACTTCCAGGATGGATGAGATCTCTCTTCCCTTATCCTCAGGCCTCCCATCTGTATAGTAGCCTGGATAACTCATCTGGATCCCTTGTTTCTGGATATCTTAGGGATCCCTCTGGTGAGGTTTATGGGGAAAATGGGCTGAATGGGCCTGGCTGCACCCTCAGCTCCACCTCAGCTTTACCAGAGTAGAGAGTTTGAGCAGGTTCTCCTTTTCCCCTGGAGAGGGGCTGCCAGCAGGGGCTGTGAATAGGCCCAGGGCTGAAGGCTTTTTGGCTCTGGCCAGCCCTCTGGCTGAGTGGACACAAAATGGAAGCCTGTCTGCCCCTCCTGCTCAGGACTGTGCCCTAGTGCCAAATACCACTTCATCCAACCCCTGAACAGCTCTGAACTGATCCTATATTATGGAGGACCCACCTAGCCTGGTAGCAATGAGGGTACCACAGGCACAGGGAGGGGAAGGGAGAATACTGCATGCAAGTGTTACTAATCCTTTGCCCACTGGTTCATTTCCACCTTGCAGCGCACCCCCTTGCACAAGGGTCTTGACATGCCTTTCACAGACAAGGAAAGTAAGGCCTGGGGAATTCCACGGCTGTCCTGCAGACCTATGACTTCAAAGGCAGAGCTCTTTCACCCAAGCTACCCCTCTGCCCGAAAATCCTGGACATCTACACATGGACTATGCTAGAAATTAAAACTCATAGGAGAGGTACCCCCTCCCCCCATACCAGGAGCCTAGAAAGAAGCCACCACCCACCCAGGGTCACAGAGGGCCTGGAGAACTGTTCTGAGGGCCATGCTAGGGCATAGGCAGGATGAGAACATTTGATAGTGTAGGGGAGGGACTGTGGGGCTGAAGCAGGCTGGGAGCCATCCACATTTCATACCCCCCCTTTTCCAGTGAGCAGGCCCCAGCTGGGTTCTGTCCTGTGGCCCCTGCATGGCCCCCTTCCTTCCAGAACCATGAATCCCAGGTTCAATGTATAAACACATAGCTTCAGAGCTTGGGTGCACGGGCTGCAGAGGCCCCAGGCAGGCCCCAGAGTACCTGGCAGCTGTCTTGAAAGAGGCCACCCACGCTGTGACCCAGACCTCCAACCCGCCGGACCACCCCTCAGTGGTCAAGAAATGTAATGCCAAAATGCTGGCCTGGCCTGCCTTGTTCCTGGTGGGACTGCTGAATGCCCCTCCCCCAAACCACAGTGGCTGAGTGCTGGACCCCCTTCCAGATCCTTCTGGGCTGGAGGAAATGGCATTTTCCCTTTCAGGCTTGATGCGGGTTGTGGGGTAGCACTTTGGGGAGATCCTTGGGCAGAAAGGGGAGAAGAGGCAGCCATGCTGGGCAAAGAGCCTGTAGCCCCTAGCACTGCCAAGGTGACCTGAAAAGGCCTGAATCCCTCCATCTGCACACCGTGGGAGTGGCCCACCTGCTCAAGGCCTGCCAGTGTGGCCACTGTCAGCATGAAGTCACACACCTTGAGTTTGCAGGAAAGGCAAGCCAGTTACCTGCACAGCCACCCTCTGGAGCCTATGTCTTGTGTGGCCACTGCTGCATTTGGGGGTGATGCCTGGGCAACTGGATGCTTAATACATTGAGGATACAGGCTCCTAGTACCAGCTGGGCTTTTCTTCTGGTCCTGAGGCTTTCAGGGCTGCCCTAGCCTTTTTCCTAGTCTGGGCTGAGTTCTGCACACACAGTGTCTTCACTGCTGGGGATCAGGGAGACCTTCTTTCCTCTCCAACCCACTGGCCTTTGAGGAAGGAACCTTAGGACCCTTCTCCTGGGAACCATTGGGCCAGCCCCACATCCAGGCAAGTCAATATCTAGGAAGGAAGGACTCCATCTCATGAATGAACCAGAGCCACATCACCCAGGTCTGAGTCAGGATGGCAGTTTTACTTTGCACATTTTCTAGAACACTCTACCCTTCCAGTCTCTCCCAAGAAGGGCCTACCTTCTGCCTCTCTGAGCTCCCAGGAGAATCTTCCAGTGGAGAGGGTAGGCTGAAAGAGCCTCAGAGAAAAGAGGGGGCCACAGCTGGGCTTCGGTTCTCTCTCCAGGGAGCTGCTAAGGAGAGGACCCCAGCCCTTTGGTCTCTGCACTGCCTGCCCTGCCCTTGTCTCGTGCTCCCTCCACCATGCACATGCACACACCCAGAGGGGCCTCCCTAGCCTTTGCTCCTTGCTGGGGACCCTGGCACTCACCTGGGTGGGGTTTCGGAACCGCCAATAGGCCACCTGCAGTAGGGCACAGAACACCATGACGAAGCACAGGAAGCCCTGGGGATGGAGGGAGGCTGGGTCACAGACGCCAGGTAAGTGTTCCATGGGTGCGTGAGCAATGCACAAGAAAGGCCACACTACCATTGGGGTTTGGGTGAAGTGTGGGTTTCAGCCCTGCTCCCCACTGATCGATGGGAGACCTTGGGTGGCAAGGAGACCTTGGGTGGCTGGCCCCTTTCCCATGCCTTCTGGCCCTTTCTGGGAATTCTTCTTATTTTTTTTGTCTGGCTCTTGAGGGCATCAACCACAGTATCACAACACCTGGCCTAGAACACAGGGCATCCTGGGCACGGCTTCTCTGCCCACCATAGCTGATCTAGGAGGGTGGGGCAGCATATTCCTATGCCTGGGAGGGCCGGGGATTTAGCTCAGTGGTTTCGCTGTCTGCTGCGCAAGTGCAAGGACCCGAGTTCAATCCCCGGTACCAAAAAAAAAAAAAAAAAAAAGATGTCATCAATTTCCTATGCCTGGGAGAAGAAACTTCCCTCTTTAAGGTAGGGAGTTGGCTGCCTCCCACATAGGGGGCATTGTGTAGGTTCTTTGTTTTCTGAGATATGACTCTAGGGAGACTTCAACACCTATACCTGAGCTCACCCAAGACCACGGCCCGTGGCCCTGGGCAGCCAGTGTTCTGAGCAGAAGAAGGTAGAGCTGTAACCCCCACTCTTATGCCCTGTCTGGTTGAGCTCTCTACCCTTCCTCCACACTGCTGCATGTGTGGCCCCGGTGTTGAGGGAGACTTCTAGGGGTTCACTTCCCATTCACCACTCCTCACTCTGCCTTTCTTTCTCTAGTCCGAGTCTAGACTTTTGAGACTCCCCTTTGTAGAAACTGATGGACATTACAGACTCTTCCTCTGAAAATGCACATTGTCACATGTCCTCCCCCCATGCTTTTGTGGACAGTTTCAGAGGGTCATCCCATCTAAGAATCCTGGGTTCCGTCCTCCTGCCATCTGGTTGCCTAGGATCTGGGTCTCCCCCATCTCCTGGGTCCCCAGATCATGGATCCAGGCACTGCCTACACAGGCCCACTGGGTGCATGGTGCCCCTCACGTGACTGTCTAGCCTTCTACATCAGCCCCCTCTCCTCCCCTCGATATCACCAGTGTGTGGGTTGGTTGACATGTGCTAATCGGACTGTCGGTACCCTGGGGTGGCTATGGCCAGGCTTTCCCAGCCAAAAGTCCCACTCAAGAGAACACCCAGGAGAATGGAGGACAGGTGGATGGAGACACTTGTGGATGTACAGGGACCCACAGAAAGAGCTGCCACCATCCCACCAGCCCCAAACACGGCACAGCTCTGCAGTAGGGGCTTCCTCCCCATGGTCCCTGTAGTTTGCCCCAGAGCCTGAAAGACTTGTTTAGGGGATAGCCCTGGAGCTGCCTGCTCCTTCCTTCCAATCCTCCTCTCTTTCTTTCCTCTTATTCTTTCTCTCCTTCCCATCTTGCTCCTCTTCCTTCTCTCTTCCCTTTCCTCCTCTTCCCCCTCTTCCTCCCTCTCTTTCTGCCTTGCCTCCTTCCTCCGTTTCCTCTCTTTTCTTTCTCTTCTTTGTCTTCCTCGCCCCTTCTCTTTTCCTCCTCTACCTTGCTCCCCCCTCAGGCCATGATCCCCATCTGGAAACCATCGCTCACTGCTGCCTCCCAGGCTTGAGGCCATGAGCCAGCTCAGAAGACCAGCATTTTCCAAAAACCATTTCATTCCTTAGGAGAAAGAGCATCAACCCCCACCCCACCCCCATTGAGGGTTCTGGGCAGTGGACAGGCCCACCCAGCCTCACCAAGGCCTCCACAGTGCGGAGGGTGCTGTAAGGGAAACCACGGGCATTTTCTTTCTCCTCATCTTAAATGAACATAAGGAAATAAATCCATGGACAATTGGAATCAGTTTCCTGGGCTGCTATGGCCAGCTTAGCTGTCCTGGGCCAGCTCTCCCTGTCATTTCCTGTGCTGGAGGCAGTAGGAGGGAGCAGGAAGGGGCAGGAAGAGGACAGCTGGGCACCAGGCAAGACGGAAAAAATTTTTCCACTCCCTTCTCCCCATGCCCCAGCCCCCTTCACATGTGCTTACACATGCAGACACGCCAGATGCAACATGGAGACAGCCACACTTAAACCGCAGTTAGGGCATGTGAAGGCAAGCAACAAAGGTATGTGTGCAGACACACACAGGCACATGCACATGTGTATGCACATACATGCACATGTACACAGGTATACACCCATGCAGCTCAGTGGAGCAGGTGTCTGGGTGATCTCCCAGTGCAGGAGACTCGGGCAGAGTGCAGGGACTCAGGTGGGAGTTGGGAGCCCATAATGGCTTGGAGTAGCCTTGGGAGCTGACCCTGAACATCTGGCTGGGGGATTCCAGGCTTTTCCTACAAGTGAACCCACATAATGGTCACCTAAGCCCTGAATCTGGCTGGAGATGCAGAATTGAAATCTCAGGTGCTCCCTGATGCCCTTGCTCACAGATCAAATGCTGAGCACAGGCCTGGGGAAGTCCTGTGCATGGCTGAGCTGCACAGGCCTGATGTGGTCTTCTGTTTTCTGTCCTGTGGTCTCAAGCCCGGCTCTCCAGTGCCCCCTGGTGGCTAATGCTGCAGCCTACCTCTGGGACATGTCCAGACTCTAGGCCTGGCAAGCAGGCTTTCAGCCCTGTCTTTGTCCATGTGTCCTTCCGCGGAGCACATACCCTCTAAGGGCGCAGTCCACCAGCCCTGTCACACTCTCACTGAGGTCTCCCTCTCAGCCCAAAAGCCGAACCCCACAGGCCTCGGTCTTAGTCGCACCCAGGAAGTAAAGCTCCCAGTGCAGGTTCCCAAGGGTCTCTGACCTCATAAACCACTCACAGGGCAGGGTGGGGTAGGCCAGCATGCAGGGGCAGTGATCTTTGGGGGCAGAGGGCTGGAGGTGGGAAAGGGAGATGTTGTAGCTGGAGTGGAGGAATAGGTGGGAGCCTAGAGAACCAGAGAGGAGCTGCCCAGCTCAGGTGAAAGGAAGGGGCCTGGTGGGGCAGGGGCAAGAAGGGTGGCCATGGGGAGGCAAGGTTGGAAGGGCTGGGGGCTGTGGGGTGACCAGTGGGGCCGGTGGAGACCAAGCTGGAGGCCCACACAGAGGAACAGGTACTGTAGCAGGCTCCATAGAGCCACTACTATGGGGTTGAGGTCTAGGGACTATGAAACCTTGGGATGCAGGAGAGCCCTCCAGTAGTTGGAAAGGGGATCAGGGTTGGAGGGCTCCACAGAGGCTGCTTCCCTGAACCTCCCTGGTCTCCTCCCAAAGGGAAGTGAACCTCACCCAAGCCGTGTCCCCAGAGACTGCTGGATAACTGAACTGGGTGTCCCCAGAGTCTTTAGGGGTGGCTCTCATGGCTGGGAGGGCCTGCTCTGCTTTTCAGGGCTCCTGTAAGATCATTACTAGGTGTAAGGAAGATGGGGTGAAGTAGGGCCCACATGGAGGGCCGGAATGGCCCTGGTAGGGGGTCCCGACTGTCCCAGGTGGAGGGACCTAGGGGAGTGGAAGGTCAAGGATTTGAGAGAACTCACCCCAGCCATGAGGCCCTGGGCCTCCTTCACGGCAGCTGTGGTGCTCAGGGAGGCCCCCAGGATCAGCAGGCCTGCCAGGCTGATCCCCACATAGAAGGCTGGGTAGGAAGAGAGGGGGAGAGAGCTGGGGTGCTGGGACAGGACCTGATGCACAGAGCCTGCACCTGAAGTCCATCTTGGGGGTCATGGGTGCTGTCCTTCTGGGGCAGCTCTGAATGGGCCTCCTTTCCCCTTAAACAGGGATGTGCCTTCCAGTGCCCAACAACCCCTTTCCTTCCAAGGGAAGGAGGGTGGAAGCAAGAGTAAAGTGGGCCTGCTCCCCCCACTCCGCCATTTTTCATGCTGCCTTCCCTGCCTGGGGATTATTTTCAAGCCGCATCCTCATGCCCTCATGACAGGTGGCTTGTGGGGCTGTGACCTTATCAGACCAGGCCCAGGCCTCAGGCTTCCTGCTGTGGGGAGGCTCAGAGCTTTGGAAGACAGGAGGCTGGGGGCTGGGCCCACCAGACCCACACTCAGTTTCCCCTACCCTTGCCTAGTGGGCAGCCACCTTCCTGGGGTGCTTCTGCCTGAGATGTCCTCTCATTAAAGTAGCCTTCCTTGCTCTCTGGAAGGGGCCACTAGGCAGGCTTTGGCCTTTTCTTGCCATTCTCTGCCCTCTGAACGTTGTATTCCACTGCTGAGTCCCACAGGCCCTGGTCCAGATAGCCCTTGTCACAGTCAAATTCTGAAAGCACAAATCTTGGATCTGATGTGACTGGAACAACTATGCTGTCCCATGCTCCCAGGGGACTGCCAGCCTAGGGCCGGAACACCAGCCATCATCCAGACCCAGCCTCTGATCAGTGGGGCCAGGATGCCAGGGCTGCCTTTCCCTGCCTGGAGTCCCTGGTTCTTCCCAGCCAGCTCCTCTGGTCACCTAGAGCCCAGTATCTGGGACCTGATGCCCAGTCCAGACCTGCTCCAGCCACCTCTGCTCTGCCCAGCCCTGACCACACTTACCCCAGCGGTGTACAGCGTCATATGGGTTCCTCTCCAAGGACACCTGGCTGATGATGGCAAAGTGGTGGTCTCCGAAGTAAGTGAGAACTTCCATGGTGGCCACAGAGAAGCCCAGCAGCTGTGGGTGGGGCAGGCCAGAGTGTGGGCACCATCACAGAGCCTCCCTGCCCACCAAAGGCAGGATCTGTCAGGCCCATTCCAGGGCCCATGAGTCAGGCCTACTCCAGGGTCCTGGTCTCAAAAGAAACAGGCCAGCTGCAGGGAGTTCTGGGTATTTCTGTGGGGTGTTCTCAGTGAAGTCTTTGCCCCAGACACATCCCTCCCACACACACACAACATACACACACACAAATTGACATGCAGTTGTATACATATAGCCATTGCCCAGTTCCCTCAGGGACTCAGAACCTTACATATATCTGCCTGCAGCGCCCTGCAGCCCTGGACCTTCCCCAGCCCAGTAAGAGTGTCCTCTAGGGCAGAAAGAGACTTGAGAGCCCTGGAGCCCCAGCAGCCAGTACCCCTTCCCTGTCAACCTCCTCTCCACTTAGGTCACCTCCATCCAAGGACCCAGGCCCTGAATTGCTGCTTGGAAGGTTGGGCACCGCCAATAGGCTTCCTGCCTACCTGTCCGCATGTACACAGCCCCCGGACCAAGTCTGCAGGGCAGGTTGGGGCAGGAGGACTGTTGTGTGCAAGTGGAGGCATGACCCTTACCCCCACCCTCCTGCCCATCCTGCTTGTTACCAAGACGAAGAAGCTGGTGGCCAGCATCTGGCATTTGGCAGCCCTGACCCGGCTCCCAGGCCTCATGGTGGACTCCTCTCCTCTCCTCTCCTCTCCTCTCCTCTCCTCTCCTCTCCTCTCCTCTCCTCTCCTCTCTGCCCCTCCCCTCTCTGCCCCTCCCTTCCCCTCCCCTCCCCTGCCTTTTCGTCTCTTCTCCTCCACTACTGCGGTTTCCTGCTGGGTGGGGGCCTCTGACCACAGTTGCCCGCCCAGAGGGAGGCTGTGTCCACCCATCTGTCAACACAACCCCTGCAACAGAGTGCCTGGGTGCCCCGGAAGAAGGGCAGGCGGGAAGGGGAGGGCCAGTGAGTCTGGGGCCAGCTCCTGCATTTCTGCTGCCCGCAGCCTGGCCCAAGACACCAGGGCATTTGCTGATATAGGAGGCCTCCCTGGTGGGTGTGGCTTTGTTTCTGCTGTGGCCAGGCAAGGGCCAGCACATGGGACAACAAGGCAAGATGGGGTGCCTGGGGAGGGGTGAGCTCCCTGCAGTGGGATGTTTAAGTGGGGGTGGGGGACTGCACCTAGAAGCCCTGCTGGGGAGTAATCCTTGGAGGAGTTTGGGAGACAGGGCCCAATCTGATACCATTAGTAAAGGTCTATAAGGAGTACCGTTTGAAGTGTTCTGTGACAGCTACACTTTTGTTTTGTTTTTTGAGACAAGGTCTTGCTATGTAATTTAGGCTGGCCTTGAACTCACTATATACCCCTGGCTGGCCTTGAATTTGTGGTGATCCTCCTGCCTCACCCTCCTGAGTGTTGGGATTACAGACTTGTGCCACCATTCCCAGCCTGACAGCTATACTTTTGAAAAGGTGATTTGGTTTTCAGTGTCTTCAAGGCACCAGTGGGGAGTCTAAGCAGAGCATCATGGGACCTTGTGGGAGGGCTGGGTCTTCACTCATGCCACGTGGGACTCCTTTGTTACCAAGTGGTGTAAACAATATATAAGGGCAGCCTGGCAAACCCAAACCATGCGGGTCACACCAAGTGGACCTTTAGGGGCCAAGGTGAACCCAATGTGAAAGCACAGTAGGACTGAATCTGGGTTGGTTCAAACCATTAAGTGCCGACCCCTAGTTGGTGGGCTACCCTATGCTCTGCTCTTTTTCCATATCTATTTATGTGGGGTGCTGGACATGATGGGACCTGGAGGCACAGAGAGCTGTGAGTATGGTGACCCCTCAGCCTTCTAGAAGCCAGAAGAACAGGGTTCTGTGCTGGCCAGCAGTTCCCACCAGCCGTTGGCATTGCTTTTGGGAGAATGGACCAGGCTGGTCATCAGCTTGGGAAGACTGTCACTGTAGAGCATTGCTGTGGCCCCTTCTTCCTTCCCTTTGCCTAAGAAGAGGGGCAGTGGGACCTCTCACCCTTCCCAGTCCCCTAAGTAGCCCCTCTACAGCTCTCATCCCTTGAAACCTTCACCACATGGCTCTATGGGGAGGCATGGCCCAGGCAGGGGTCCAGATGCAAAAGGAAGGTCTGCAGTGTGTGAGGCCTAGGGACTGTGCAGGGCCAGCCCACTCAGCTTTGTCTCCAGTGGAGATAAGCTATCCCTGCTGTGTCTTGCTCATTCCTGGAACTGTCTGCCTCTAGCTGCATTGAGAAAGGCAACCTCCAGGAAGTAGCCTGGACACAGCAGAGCCTCTGGACTGAATGTGGAGAGCTTTGAGTGGCACCAGGCACCCTGCACTGGTGGCCTCACTGTGTCTTCTTAAAGTGACCAGAACACCAGGTTAGGTCCTCTTGAACACAGGTCTGACCACAGTTCTCTTCTCTGGATCCCAGAGCAGGGCCAGAGAGCTGGTGTGTTGCAAGGGCCACCACTTTTGTTCTGGTGGGAACCGCCCCCTCCCGCCCTCCAAGGCCCTGCAAGAGGAAGGGGCAGGTTGAGGGAAGCTGTTGCTCATTTTCCACCTCCCCAACTTCTCTGGGCACCCTGGGGGCTGCCCACTTGACATAGAGGGTAGCACTGGCCCATGGGATCCAGGAAGGGGCTTCAAAGCAGCAGGTTGAGCCCCATGGAGCTGGCCCAGGGGACAGACACCCCCACACACACTCCTATCTGCCCATGGATTCTGTCCAGGGTCAGAAACCATTGTAAGTGGCTTGTCCTCCTTCTGCCTTTCTGTTCAAGATGCAGACTGGGTGTGTATTGGCATTCCTTCACCTAATAGTTAACTGATTAATTAAAAATAGTTTTGTAACATGAGCCAACCAAAACAGATCCTGTGGCCAAAGCTGGAAAAATTTTGAGGAACAACAATAAAAATAGCATAGTATTAGATTATAATCTACCACATTAAAAACCTCTGTGAATTCATACCAATATAAATAACTGATTGAATATTTAAATTAGTGAGGAAGAAAAGGCAAACTTGACATGCAGAAGAATTCCAAATAAAGGATGTAAATACTCCACTCTCAAGTTGGTGAGGTGTAACTCTCCGTGCCTTATGCATGGCTGTGCATAGTAAATTCTTTCTTCAAAAGGGCACATAGTCACTGTACAGTGGAGCTGTCACACACATACCCAGCTAGAATATCAAGGCCATGTCACAGTGAGGAATTGTGACAGTGGGCACCCATGGCTAGAGGTGATGTGAAGCCCCAGTCTAACCCTGAGAAAAACACCAGACAGGTCCCAGCTCTGGGACCCCCAGAGTGTACCCTCAAAAATATCCAGGCTATCAAATCAAAGAGAGCAATAAACTGTCCATGTATCAATATGAATTGTTAAGCTGTGACAACTGCTCACATCAACATAAGATGTGGCTGTGATATTGTATCTGTAATGTTGTGAAACTGTGTTTAGTTTCCTAGTCCACAGCTTTGAAAACCTTTGGAAATCTCCAGAGTTGCAAGAGTGTCTTCTCTGTGTAAATGATTGGCTGGTGGCTGGGGACCTAAGTGGCTTCAGGATGAGGCTGGTGACAGGAAAGACCAAGTCAGGATCGGAGGGTGGGATTCTCAGCCCCATCCCTCAACCTGCAGGGAGGGAGAGTGGCCGAAGGTTAAGTTCATTAATGCCATGTTTCTGTTATGAATTTTCCAAAGGACAGGGTTCAGGAAGCTTCCAGACTTCTGAACCCTGGGAGTTGCTGGAGGGTAGTGGGTCTAGAGAGGGCATGGAGGCTCTGCACCCCTTCCCAGGTGCCTCACCCTGGGTGTTTTTTCTTCTGGTCCTTGTAATGTCCTCTGTAATAAACCAGTAAACCTAAGGGTGGCCCTGAGCTCTGTGCTCCACCCTTAGAAACTTAATTGAACCCAAGGAGGGGGTCATAGGAGCCCCAATGTATCATTTGTAGGTTAGAAGTGCAAGTGACAATCTAGGACAGCAGTTGACACCTGGCGAAAGGCTGGCAGTCTTGGGGACTGAGAACCTCCTGGATCTGATGCCATCTCCAGGTAGACAGTGTCAAAGCTGAGTTGAGTTAGGGGACCCCAGCTGGCATCCACTGCAGAAGTGAATCCTGGCTCGGTGTGTAGGCCAGTTCCTGACATTAGGTCACAGCTGCAGCCAGTGTTCTGTGTTTAGCAGGGGAGACAGCTTGCTTGTCCTTTCTACCCTCACAGTTGGTAGTAGGGGAAACTGCTATGGGATCTATGGGAACTCTACCATGTTTGCAACTTTTCTGTAAACCTACAGTGGTTCTATAAAATGAATTTTATTTCAAATCTAGTTTTGTCCATCTCCCAGTCAGCTTTGGGAGCTGGCTCCGCCCATCTGCTTGTTGATCTCTGGACTCCTGAGCCCTACTGCTCCCTCCCCTAGCTCCTCTCCCACTGGGATGCCTGCTCATGCTGTGATGCCCCTTGCCACCTCTCCATTGTGTGTCTGTCCATCCATCCACCACCACCTACTTGTTGTGGCTCCTACTTTTCATGCAATGGCTTATTTGTCCAACTCTTGATTACTTGCTCTTGCCTGGCTGTCTGCTGCCTCAGTTTACCTGGGCAGTTGCTTCTGTGAACCCTGGGGGGTTGGGGAGGCTTTGGCCTAGATGGGTTTCTCTAGTTGGAGGGCAACTTTCTCTGGTCTAGGAGGTGATAGCTTCTGTCTTCCTAAGAGTTATACAGAGCGAAGCTTGACCAAGGGACCCCTCCCTCAGAGATAAGCAGCCAAACCCTGAGGCCCAGCACCTGGGGGAAGCCAGAGCCTGGCCCACTCACCTGGGTGCTTATCAGCTAGTTCTCTTCCTGTCCCTGTCACCCACCTAAAGGATGGGGCCAAGAGCCTGTAACAGCTGTCAGGGACCTGCTGGGACCCAAATTCAGTGTGTGCCTTTATTCTGCCTTTGCCCCGATTCTCAAATTGTCTTCTGCAACTGAGACACACCCTAGAAGCTTCCTGGACCCCTCAGCCTGGACACCCACTTTGAAAGCCCATCCTGGCTTGCTGAGGAGCTGGACTGGTCCTCAGCCGGGCTCTGGGTGCCAGGTGCTGGGTGTTGGGTATGGCTTGTTGGGTCCCTCCTGCCCTGGACTATGAGCTACTCCCCCAAATGAACATTGAGAGGCCACACTGTTCCCTGCCCTGTTCTCCTGAGACCCAGGCCTTGCAAGCACACAGCTGCCCTCCCAGGGAAGCCAGGGGCACCACACCTGTCCCACAAATGCCAGGGATGTGCTGCGCAAGCACAAGGACCCAAGTTCGATCCCCGGTACCAAAACAAAAAAAACAAAATAAAATTATGAACCCTCAAAACATCACAACTAGATTAGTATGATGTTTTCCATCTTTGGAAAACTGCCTAATTAATATAATGCTGCAGTAAGATTGTTTAGATTGAATTCATCTGTAAAGCTAAAGACATAAATGTGAAGCAAGCCTGAAAAGATGAATCTTCTTTTCTAACATTAATTTAACTTTCTATACTGGATCAATATATTATATTTAGGTGATTTGGAAAATGGTAACCTAAAATTTTAAATTATGAGGTTTACATCAAAACCAACATTTCACACATGCACTTTTTAAAGGCATAATAAGGTTATATTCTAGATAATGTAATGGTTTCTTGGTACCCATAAGTAGTCAAGTCATAGATAGTTCAGAGATGAGAATGTTACATTTGGGAATTACATTTACATTTAAAAACATTTTGTATTAAGCCAAAATGCAGACCTACTAAGTTTGGCATATTCATTGAGCTATCTTTAATGTTTCTTCTAAAAAGCAGGTGACATTTGTAACAATGATAAAAATTTCAATACAGAATCTACTTCCTCAGTCTTATCTAGTTCCATTTAAAAAAAAAGTGTTCTATTATATTACATAGCTAAGTCAAAATCAATTACCACTCTGAAAACTTGCTTTACCCTAAATTCTGGCTAGATAAAGCACTCCAAGTTTTACTATGGACTGTTTCTATAAAACTGCCATTGCTTCCAGTTTTGTTTTGTTTTGTTTTTTTAAGGAATAGAATATACTTTCACAAATTTCCATAATGTGTCTTAAGAGAAGGAGGCACTGCCATAATTATGAGATTGCTGAGGTAGTGTTTGGAATTCTCCATATGAGCCAATCAATATAAGGAAATGTACATATATTGTTAGTGTTGTAAACAGTTAGTGCAGCCTGAAGCCTGAGTCTATCCAGAATGGATGTAACCAATTTTGACATCATGTTACAGACAACTAAGCATTGAAAAATAAACCAAAGAACCGCAGTATATTCTACCTTTAACTTTTTGTAAACCATGTTTTGTGGATACTTTCAGTTTTACCATAAGGCTGATATATTTCAATATTTTGAAAATATCTGTATTAATTTTGAGTTGGCAGAGGTAACCTAACCAACTACCTTTGGTACTAAGAGATATACCTTTCAATAAAATTATTGAAATGAAAAAAAAAAAAATGCCAGGGATGCACTGTGGGGGAGGCACCTCCGTCTACTCATGCCGTGGCCCCTTGAGTCTGCTGTTTTGCCAGGCCACCTAGTGGTGAAGAAGCAGAGGATGCGCCGGTGGCACTCAGGTTGTCTGGGTGGGCATCCTCGGAGTGTGCCCCTGGGGTGGGGAGAGAGCAAGACTTCACTGTGGCGGCCAAAAAGGACTGTGGACTGGACCCTCAGGTCCCTCTTGCCTGTGGTCCTGAACCCCCTGTGCAGTCTCCATGGTAAACATGTCCAGCCTCAATCCTATTAACTGGTAAAGAGAATTCCCAGCGATAAAGGCTGCAAGTAATTCACCAACACCTTTAAACTGCCTCAGGACCTTCAGGAACTGTTAAGCTGTCCCTGGTGACCTGCCCTTCCCCATTTGGGCTGAGACAAGTGCAGGGATCTTCAGGAGGGCAGGGGGACAGGGCTGTGAGGACTGAAAGGAGAGCGAGGAACATGACAAGAGAAGGCTTCAGGTGGCAGCATCTGCCACAGAATGAACTGTATCCCTGCATCCCTAGGACAATGCTGACTCCCAATTAGGGAGTGCTAGGGAGGTGACCAGAGACCCATGATTCCCCATGATGGGATCAGTGGCTCTGGAAGAGGAGGAAGGAGACCTGTCTCTCTGCCATGTGAGGACAAGGTAAGAAGGTGGCTGCCTGCACACCAGGAAGGAGCCCTCACCAAGAATGGAACCAGCCAGCAATGCTGACCTCAGAGTGCAGCTCCCAGAACTGAGAAATAAATGCATGCAGTTAGTTGCCTCTCTGTGCTCTTGTGTTACAGTGGTCTGAGCTGTCTAACTGCTCCCAGCACCCACCAAGCCACTCACTTCTGTGTTCTTTCACTTGCCTCAGATTTTCTGAGCACCACCAGGCTGGCCTGGGGGAAAGAAAACCAGACAGTTTCAACCTAGTGGCCTCAAATATGTGTGTTCAGAGGCAACGGGGTCCACGAAGAGTCTGAGGCCCTGAGACCAGGGGCTGCTGGCCATACCATACCACGGCCTACAGAGGGCGACTGTGACCAGGTTTGGGCAATCACTGGCTTCTCTGTCTCCACGATGGGCTGGTCTGTGGATGGATGTGACCTAAGAGTCATCTCCTAAAGCACCTTCTGGGTGCTGAGCAATTGGATGGGCACAGTGGTTTTTCCTCACCCCAGGGTGGTTGAATCCCCAAATCTGGGAGAAAGGACAGGGTAGCTAGCCCTGTTCCAGGTGAGAGACAAAGCATCAGCCCAGGGCTGTCCTTTGCTCAAATTGGTTTGAGGTGAGAGTCTGGTATTTCAAATGCCACCATCAGGATGAAGGCAGATCAAAGAGGAGCAGCCAGTTCCTGCAGGCGTTGAGTCAGGAAGAATAGTGACTTTCAAGGGAGGCAGGGCACTGAGATGGCATCTGTGATGGGTGGTAGATAGAATGGCCTGGATCACCAAGCTCAGTGCCTTGGCTGGTTGATTGTGGTGTCCTTAGGACTGCAGCAAGGATAGCCACTGAAGTCCCAATCAAGCTGTGCCAGTGAGGAGCTCCCAGTCAGCCCGTCCAGAATATTAGCATACAGTCATACCAGGGAGCCAGTTGGCTGGTCCACACTCCCCAGAAAGGTCACTGCTACACTACCAAAGTTTATACTGTTCATCTTTCTCTCAACTTCCCAGAGGGCCCTGCAGCCACTTGCCAGGGTAACTGTGCTTTGGGAAGGGGAAATAATAGATTTGGGGGGCATTATCAGACACTGGTTCTGAGCTGACCAATACCTGGAAGCAAAGGCATCTCTTGGTATAGCTGTTAAACTAAGGCCTGGTGGAGGTAGAGTAACCCCTGGAGTGTAGCTCAGGTTCAACTCTCAGTAGCCCCAGTGGGCCCCCAAACCCATCCTGCTCCAGATGCAGAATTGGTATAGAGGCCCGTAACTACTGCCAGAGTCCCCATGTTGGCCCTCTGACTGGCGCAGTGAGGCTGTGCACATGGAAGCCACATGGTGGGAAAAGGCACATGGAAGCCAATGGAGCCACCTCCACCAGGGAACATGTGAGCCAAAATGATACAGAGATTGTAGAGGCAATAGGGTGACATCACCAAGGACTCCAGGATGCATGGCATGGATGAACTGAGTTGGGATTCCAACTGTAACCCCATTCCAGGGGTTGCTGACTGCTGGAGCCAACATCCTGGCACCTGGCAGGCAGCCAGTGACCTGGTAAAAACTTTTTTAAAGAACAGAGTTTATTTCTTTAGAGCAGTTTTAGGTTTACAGAGAAATTGAACAGAGAGTACAAAGTTCCCATAGATTCCAACCCATCCTACACTTTCCCATTACAAATGTCCTGCACCATGTGGTACATCTTTTCCAACTGATACTGATCTAGCCTATCATTTGTGTAAAGGTCACTCTGGGTGTTATGCATTCCTGTGGGTTTGGACTAATGCTTAATTTTCAGTATACATCATCACAGTGTCACACAGAGCAGTGCCACTGTCCCAATAAGGTCCTGTACTCTACCTACCATCCCTTTTGTCCTCCAACCCCTGGCAACCACTGATCTTTTCACTATCATCAGAGTTTTGCCTTTTCCAGAATGTTATGTAGTTAGAATTACATAGGATGTAGGCTTTTCCAATTGACTTCTTTCACTTTAGCAATAGACAGTTAACATTCTTCTGTGTCTTCATAGCATGATGGCTCATTCTTTTTCAGCCCTGAATAATATGTGGAACATCCATTGTCTGGATGTTCATAGTTTATTTTTTCCATTCACCCATTAAAGGAAATCTTTCTGTCTTTGGCCATTATGAATAAAACTGGTACAAACATTTATGGGCAACTGCTTGTGTGGACTTCAGTTCTTAAACTTAATTGGGGGAATACCAAGGGCATGATCACTGGATCTTATGGTAAGATTATGTTTAGTTTTGTAAGAAACTGGCAAAACTGTCTTCCACAGTGGCTGTACTATTTGCTTCCCCACCAGCAATGAATAAGACTTCCTGTTCCTCCACATTCCTTGTCAGGACTTTGTGTTGTCTGTGTTCTGGATTTTGGTCATTAATAGGTATGCAGTGGTGCCTGCTGTTGTTTTAATTTGAAGCTGGTGATATATGAGCACCTTCTCATATGCTAGTTTACCATCTCTATACCTCCTTTAGGAGAGGTGTCTGTTTGGATCTTTTCATTGGGTTATTTTCTTACAGTTGAGGTTTGTATATTTTGGACATCAGCCCTTTATCAGATGTGTTTATCGAAGATTTTTCTCTCAGTCTGTGGTTTGTCTTTTCATTTTCTTAACAGTTATCTTTTGCAAGGCAGAGGTTTTTAATTTAAATAAAGTCCAACTTCTCAGCTATTGATCTAGTGAATGTGTTTGGTTTCTTTCTCTTTCTTTCTTTCTTTCTTTCTTTCTTTCTTTCTTTCTTTCTTTCTTTCTTTCTTTTTTGAGACAGGGTCTCACTATGCAGCCCAGGCTGGTCTCGAACTTGTGACCATCCTCCTGCCTCAGCTTCTTGAGTACTGGGATTAGTGTTTTAACCCTTTATTCCTCTTAGCAAAGACTACCAGAAGTTGGTTGCTTTCACCTGGCAAGGCCAGAAATAAATCTTCACTGTCTTACCTCTGAGGTCTATCAATTCTATCCTTCCCTTCTATAGTACTTCTGACAGGTCCATTCAGTTGATGCTACTATCATACTGAATGAAGCTGGTAAGCAGGAAGTAGCAATTACCCAAAGACAACTTGGTACTACAGCATGTGCTGGGGGTGGAGAGTAAATTCAAGGCCTGCCACCTCGATGCAATTGTTAGAGGTCCAGTGGTCTGAGGCAAGTGAAGATCTTTACCTGGCCCTTCCTACTGCCAAGAAAGAAGCAAGATGGAGGTAGCACACACGTGATATCCTGGTTCTGTTATCAAGTGACCTAAAACTGTCAGTTTTGAGAGAAGCTCAGACAAGAGAAGGCTCTGCACCAGCCAGGTTGCAGTGCAGGCTGTGTATCTTGTGGGCCGAACAGGACCAACAGATCTCATAGTATTTGAGGAGCCTATGACAAACAGATAAGCTTTCTGGAGATTGTGGCAAGGTCCTGAAGATGAGTAATAGTCTTCTACCCTCAGGCTTTGGAATAAGCCCTGCAATCCTCTATAGATACCTCTCCTTTTGAGGAATAGATTCTGGATTGCTTCTAGGACTCCACAGAGACCAAGTGTGTGACCATATGCCACCATATGACTTAAACTGTCCATCGTGAATGGGCTGTCTGACCAACCGACCCCTGGAGTTGGGCATGCACAGTTGCATTTTGCTATCAAAAGGAAGCAGTAGACACAAGATTGGGCTCAGTGCACAGAAGGCACAAGTGAGTGTTATGAAGTATTTATGATGCCTATGGCCTTCCTGTTGTTCCTTGCCACCCCTCTCTGAGCCATACCTGTGGCTTTTCAGCAAGTTCACTGGGACCTGATCACTGGGGAGGAAAAAACCTGGGCTTGGCTTACAGATGGCCCTACACAACACATAGATATGTGCTCCAGTGAACAGGGGCAGTGGCAAAGGGAAGCACTCCCCACGCTCAGAACCCTGAGTAGCACCCCAATTGTTCCATCTCACATCATAGGAGGGGGCAGAGTTACAGACTCCACCAATCCATGGCTAGTTGCCATCAGTTTTCTGGACAGCCAGGGATGGGGAAGAATGGTGCCAGCGGGTCAGAGGAACAGATGTGTGGTTAGACCTCTCCAAAAAGGGCACAGGATATGAGCGCTTGTGCTAACCACCTGTGTTAGGGTTATCTCATGGACCAGGTAGTCAAGGTGACCTAGTCCATGGCTATCAGCCAGCTTCCTTCCCCAGCCATCCCTAACACTTGCCAAAGGGCTCAGTAAGAACAGGACAATGGCCTCAGAGATGGAGAACATGCATGGGAGGACATGGATGTCCACTCACCAGGCTGATCTTCTGGCCTACTGGCAACAGCAGAGACCAACAGCAACACCCAAACCCACTGATGGGTTACATTAGACTGTGGTCACCATGGGAAGGCCACCTCTCTGTCTCACTGCACAGACACACACTCAGGACAGGAACCGGATTTTCCTGCCCACAGAGCCCTTGCTGAACCCATCCCTTGTGGACTCCCAGGACAGGATGTCTGGTCCAGTCTTGGTACTTCACGAGCTTTCCTTCTGACTGCTGAACTCACATCACACCCATGGAGTGGGGCAGGGGCACTTGGTCATGGAATGACTGGCCTCTGTCACCCTGAAGCAGCAGGCCTGAGGACGCTGCATGGCACAAACTCAGGGGTCATGCATTGCAGTGCTGGGTAATGTCTTCAGGGTTCAGTACAGTTTCTGAATTCACCTTCTGCCCCTGGTACCCTGTCTTCTGTACCCAAGACTCAAGGAACTGGGAGTTCAGAAAGGTATGTCTATGATCTTCTTGTCTCCTCAAGGAACTTTCACAGGTAAAATGTTTCTTTTTGTCCCCTCACCCCAGATCCTCTTGTTTAAGGGCTTCCATCAGTACACATTATCTGATCCTGGATATTGGGTTGGCCACTGGGTCACTTTAGGATACTCAGGTAGAGAATCAACATTTGACGATGAGGATGACAAGGCTGGTGGGTGTGACTCATCAGCCCAGGAGAATCAGCTGCTATTTCACAATGGGAGGAGGAGTATGTCAGAACACAAACAACCCCTGGAGCTCTTCTGAAGATTCCCACCTCCTGTGTTTAGAAACAATGAAAACCTCCAGCACCCAATCCTAGCAGGCCAAGTGACCACCCAGGCCCTTGAGGAATTAGGACTTAGGTCTCCCACTAGGCAAAATGTCCCGATCAGCTGAGGCAAAGGGACTAAAGAGGAAAGTGGTTATAAATACCTACTGCGACCACATGACCCACTGCAGAAGTGGCCTGTGTGGTTACCAGTGTCTTCCTTATTTGATGTAATATATTGGCGATGACTGTATGGACCACCCTTTCTCTTTTCCCCATACACTTAATATTTATGTGAATTAATAGCTATTAATTTTCTATCTCAGTATTTAAATTTTAAGGTATCAAAGGGAGAAATGTGACTCAGCTGGAAAACGACTAGAAACCACCCAGAGAAGGACACTGGGACCTCCTCCTCTGTAGAGACAGGGACTGTGTGTTCAGCTGTGCAGGCTCAGCTGTGTGTGTTGGGTGGCAGTGTGATTTATATTTGGAAACTAAGTTAACTGGTTCTATTTGTGCAGAATATCCAGAACAGACAAATCCTAGAGACAGGAAGCAGGTGAGTGGTTGCCTGGAACTGAGGAGGCGCAGAGAGTGGGGGGTGACTGCTAATGGAGCTTTTGAGGGGTGCTGTGAATGTTCTAAAATTAGACAGAGGTAATGATTGCAAGACTCCTCGAGCATACTCAAAACCACTGAACTGTACTCTTGGAAAGAGTAAATTTTCTAGTATGTGAGTTATATATCAATAAAGATTTTTTTTTTTTTTGGTACCGGGGATTGAACTTGGGTCCTTGTGCTTACAGGGTAGGTGGCAGAACCACTGAGCTAAATCCATGGCCCAGTTTTTTTTTTTAAGAGAGTACACATTGATACCAAGAGGAAGGATCCACACAGTGTCACCTCAGCTGACCTGGAAGTGTTGCTCTGGAGGCGAAGGTGAAACAGTGACATTCTCTTTGTGCTTAAAATTGGTTCAGGCTATGGCCCTTGGTTCTTCCACCCTTGCGTCTTGGTCCCTCCCTGATGTCATGGGCCCTGGTGCTTCCCACCCTGCTGGCAGGTCAGAGCTGCAAATGCCCCTGTAACCAAGCCCATGGTGAGAGAAGCTGAATCCAGATTCTGCTTCATTCTGGGGCCCTGCTTATGAGGTGGGCCATGACCCATAGGCTCAGGGAAACTTCCCATTTCTCATCTGTCTCTCTGCTGAGCCCTGGGTGTCTCCCATCCATCCTGTCCCAGCCAGGGCATTCTGCAGTGAACTCTAGGCTCCCCAGCCCAGCAACTGTTCTGGGTCCTCACCTCAGCTCCTTCATGCTGGAGGCCCCCAGCTGCACCTCTCTGCTCTCAGCTGCTTGCCACTGACTTGCATCTACTTCCCAGCCTCTTGCCCACTCCTGCCATTCTCCCACTCACAGGTTCTTCTTGCCCTTCTCTTTTCTCTCTCTTGCTCCCTGAAGGTGACATCAGTTCCCATGGGTTTAAATGTCACAGGATACAGAGAACTCTCTGACCCCAGCCCCATACTGTAAGATCAGTGGCCTGCCTCCCATTCCCATGTGGACAGTTCCCTGAAATCCCCAGTCGCATGTGTCCTCCACTCCCCACTAGCCTTTCCTCCAGGAGATCCCACAGTCAGCAGAGACCCCCACCCTAGTCCATCAGCAACACATGTTGGTGGCTTCTGCAGAACATTTTGTTTTAAAATTGTAAAATGCACATAATGTAGAATTTCCCATCTTAATCATTTTTAGGTGAACAATTCAGGTTTTTAAAGCACATTCACTCTGCAGCCATCACTACCGTCCATCTCCAGAACTTTCTCATCTCCCTAGACTGAAGCTCTATCCCCAATAAGCATGGACTCCACAGCTCCCTGCCTAGCCCTTAGCCTCCAACTAATTTCTGTATTTGAATTGGATTGCTCCAGGGACCTCTGATTATAGAATCCTGCAGGATTTGTTCTTTAACAGTGAGTATATGTCACTGAGCATAGTGCCTAGAGCATTACCTAATTCCACACCTCTCCCTGGACCTATCATCCCTTGCCCAACTGCCCACCATGGCCCCCGAGCTAAACTCACTCATCCACCCCACACCATCCACTCTGTCTACGTAACTGGGAGCATGGTCACCTTCTAGCTGGCACTGGTTGCCAAAATGGTGGCCTTCCCCAGGCTGCCAGCTTCCATCCTCACAATCAATGCTGACAAGTCCCCATAGTTTACAGGGAGGAACAGACTGAAAAAAAAAAATCAACCATAATGATATACCTCTTGGGAATGTTAAAGGCTGTGCCAAACCAATATGTGTGTGTACATTTGTGTGCATGTGTCTGACATGTGCAGGTACATATGTTACACTGTATGCATTTGCGTGTGCATGTGCCAATTGTGCATGTGTGTCCATGTGTGTCCACAAGCATATGTGTGTCTGGGTATGTGGTGCACTGCATGTGATGTACATAAATGTGCACACATATGCTGTCATGCGTGTGTATGGTGGTGGTGGTGATACAGCCTGGGCAAGAGGACAGCCAGAGGCAGGAACCGCAGCAGGAGTGGGAGGAAGCATTGTCTTTGTCCCGAGTTACCTCGACACAGTCATTGCTGGTCCCTTCACCACAGACATCAGCTGCAGTGGCCTGGATGCTGGGTACGGGCAGGGCAAACTAGAAACCTTGTATGTTATCTGGCATGGGGGGACCTGGGAAGACACGGAGGCAGACCCACAAGCCAGCCCTACGCAGTGGCTCGCTTGCCCCTCAGCTCTAATTTCAAGGGATGGCCACTTGGGCAGACAGCGCAGGCAGGTTAGGTTTACTTTTTGCCTCTGAAGGTTTGATTAGTTTATAGTCAATGAAAAAAAACAACTGACAATAGACAGTGTGTAGGAAATAGGGGGAAAACACGTCAAATTTATTAATATACCTGAACCTGGGAGCCTCATACATACAGTGTGAGACTCAAAGGGATGTTAGAGAGTTTGTTTTGGTCTATTTTCTATTGTTATAGCAAAATACCTGGAGCTAGGTACTTTATGAAGAAGGTTATTTAGTTTACAGCTCTGGAGCCCCAGCTCTGAGGAGGGCCCCCAGGCTGTGTCACAGCATGGTGCTCAGAAGAGATCACATGGTGAGGCAGGAAGCCAGAGGCAATCAGGAGCCAGGTGGCCTTTTTTTTTTTTTTTTTTTTTTTAAATAATATACTGCTCTTGTGAGAACTAATTCACTCCTTGAGACCCACATTAATCGCATCAAGGGTAATACCTCCAGTGATCTGATAGCTTCCATAAAACCCTGGCTCTTAGGGTTGGGGATTTAGCTCAGTGTCGCCACACCTGCCTGACAAGCATCAGGTTCTGAGTTCTATACCCGATTCTGGAAAAAAAAACCCCAAAAACAAAAAAAAACCCTGGCTCTTAAATGTTTCACTACCTCAACATGGCCACACTGGGGGTCAAATACCAACACATGAGCATGTGGAGACACACTCGAACCATACCTAAACACAGTGCAGTGAAGTTACACTGAACTACACAAAGGGAGAGGGCTTCTAGGAGAAGGGAGAGGTGCAGAAGAGGAGTACGTGGGGAGAGGTCTTGTGTAGCTGAGTCTCCTGCGCAACAGCCACCTGTGGCCATCTTGTCTGGGACAGGTGTCTGGCACCCTGTCTTAGTTCATTTTCCCTTGCTATAACAAAATATCCAAGGCTGGGAAGTATGCAAAGAAAAGGGGTTTATTCAACTCACAGTTCTGGAGGTTCAAGGGTAAGGTACCTGTGTCTGCTCTGCTCTCATGAGGGCCTCTTGGCTTATATCAAAATGGCTGGAGGCATGCAAGAGGAGGTGGAAAGACAGGAAGCCAGAGTGAGGGAGGGTTTGGGCTTGCTTTTTTTATATCCTCCCTGGAGCTATCTGGGGTCCCACAAGAATTAAATTAATCCTTCCAAGAGCAATACCCCCAGGCTCCATCTCTTAAAGGCCTCCCATCTCTCACACCACCCAGAGATCGCGCCTCCAGCACAGGAGACTTTGGGGGACACATTCAAACAATGGTGGCCCCAATATCTTCTTCCTGAGAAAAGATTTTCCTAAGTATGAGGAGAATATCAGATAGGAAAGATTGCTTCCATCCACTGGCTGTTTACCTCACAAACACAGATTTCCTTTATAGATGTCAATTTCTTTTACAAAAGGGCAGCTTTTCAGACCCACTCCTGTGTCTGCAGAGGTCTCCAGTTTCTCTCTATATATTCCAAAGAAATGCATTTAGGGTGGGGTAATTTACTCTCCTGAGATGCCTCCTTCCAGAGCAGACTTTTCCTAAGGGTGATTTTCACTGAAGGCTCCCAGCCAGTAGCAGTAACAAGAGGAAGCAATACAATTCGGGAGGTCTCAGGATTTGATACTCCAGGGCTCACCTGCCTATCTCTATTTATTTTTTTCTATCTCTATTTATTTTAACTCTTTAAAAAATTCTTTAAAAATATAATTCCAGGGCTGGAGATTTAGCTCAGTGGCACCACACCTGCCTCGCAAGCACAAGGTCCTGAATTCCCCAGTATCAGGGAAAAAATATGTGTGTATATATATATTTCCAAATGTGTAGAAGAGCTATAAGAATAATACAGAGAATTTCCAGGCCTCACCTATTTGCCACCTGTGAGCCCTTTGCCACCTTTGCTTTATTGTTATCTTTTGGTGCAGTCTGCTTTCTCAAGGAACACAGCAGGTCTATAAAGCTGTCTCGGGTCTCCATCTGTTCATCAATCCATCTCAGTCCGTTCTGGGTCTGTTTCTAATGACTGGATTTTCTTGTGCTCCTGATCACATTGCCCTTTTGGTTTGCCTGGTGGACATTTATCATGCAATTTACATTGTTAATGCCTGTATTCCTTTAATTGGTGTTAGATCTTGATCTCACACAACTTCCAGGTGCCTGGTGTCCCTTGGGTCCTTTGGAGGCTGCTTTAGGCTTGGTTAGGAAGAATCCAGAGCTACCTTTAGTCAAGGGTTAATTTGGCATCAACACTCAGAAAGGATTCTTCTAAGGAGTCTTCCTGACCTCCTAGGTTTTATATCGTTTGGTAGGAACACAGTTTCCAGGCTGTTCATACACATGCAGAGCGCTGCTCAGCCCGCCTTCAAAGCAGCCTCTGTTGGACCCTGGAGCTGTACATTCTCTCTCTATATTTCATTCTCTGCATCTCTTTCCTCTCTCTCCCCATCCTCTCTCCTCTCCCCTCACTCCTTCTTCAGGGATCTTCCCTGAATATTCAAGCTCCCTCTACCTCCTTGTTTTCGAATCTCCCACCTCAGTGAGCCCTCTGGCAGGCTAGAGACTCCCTCTGGGCTCATCTGGTTTCCTTACTGCCCTCCACTCCTTTCCCCACCTTCTGTCCAGCACGGGATATCTGCTTTGACAACTTGGGTGATGTTATGTCATGTCTCTATCTGTGACAAGTGGAAGGTTACTGTGTTAATTACTCTACTCTCATTACTGAGACAAAATACCTGACACCCAAACTTAGAGGGGAAGGGGTTTATTTCACTTATAGTGCATAGAGGTTTCAGTCCAGAATCGGCTGGCTCCACAGCTGGGATGGCAAACAAGAATCACAAGGGAGAAACATGGCACACACAAGATAGCAAAGGTAACAAGGGGGTTGCCAACATCTTTCTGCCCCTTTTATCTTATTCAGGCTACTTAGGGTAGGTAGCACTCAACCCTTAATCCTAGTGCCCTTGAGCCTAGCATTGCATCATGAATCAATTCCAGCTTCACACACTCTAGATCAAGCCTATGACCACATGAGGCTTAGGGGGACATCTAGACCCAAACCATAACAGGTACATATGATCTGGTCACTCCACACCACCCAAAGAGGAGGAGGACATGGCAGATTGCCTTTGAGAGCTGGAGTAAAGTTGCAGTCGGCTGCTTTCTCCAGAGTAAAGTTGGTGCTTTCCCCTTTGTAATTTATCTTCTGAAGGGAGGAAACTTGAAACTATGTCAGTATCCTGTTACTTCTCAGACTTTTACTCACTGGGTGCCTAAATAATTACTAAGATGATTGTCAAATGATGCTTTTCTAATTCATCTGTCTTGTACATTTATTAATTGAGATTCAATTGTAAAAAAGAGCTTTTCTCCTCTTTTATAAATGAATGAATAAATAAACAAATTTCAGGATAGACTTATGAAATTCTCTTCATTCAGTGTGTCATCACTAAGTTTACTGCTAAATTACTGTCATTATTTATTTTGATGCTTCCAGCAGAAGCCCTTTTGAGCTGCTTTCTGTATCATTTTGACACATGTCCAACAGCTTTTGAACAGCTAACTTACTTTCTGATAGAGAAAGAAGCTCCAGGCTCACCCTGGGCATTTCCTGCTCAATCTTGGAATCAGCCATTGTGCCATCAGCCATTGAGTATTCCTTTTAATGAAAAATGATATTTTTAGAAGCCATAGTCTAGACCCTGAGAAGTAGTAATCCATGCATACACACATGTACATACATCTGTGTCTCATCCTCTGTTGTGATCTCTCTATTCTAAAATCATGAGCATATAGCAATTCCTCTGATTTCACTCCAGCACCCAAAGTTGCTCCAAACTTCTCTGGCCAGGAGGTGCCCGGTCTTCATTATCCTAAATACATGTGTGTGGTCATTTCCTCTTCCTTTATGTGACTAGTCACCTGATCTTGCTGTGTTCCTGTCCCTGAAAACAGCAGGCCCCTTCCCCTCCTTGGACATGACCCCTCCCCAGCTCTGTCCCCCGTCCCTGCTGCCTTGACCACTTCAAGCTATGACCACTTCAAAAGGGAAAAAAAGGAAGGGAAGCAATAATATGCTTTAACTAAACAAAAGAAAAGTGGAAGGAAGGGAAAGAGGACCTTTCCCCCTCTTCTTCCCCTACTGAAGGCTCCAGCAGGGGCCAAGGCTTGGGTTGTCCCAGACACATGTCCAGAGAGAGGCACTGCCACTTCTTGGGAGCAGGGACACATGGGCTCTCCTATTTGAGAGGAGAAGCAGCCATCTGATTGCATGGGAGCACAGGGGCAGAGTCCCTGACAGGAGAGAACAAGAAGTGCAGAGTATCCCGTTGGAAACTCAGAGATAGACAGTCCAGGTGTCAGCAACACAAAGCAGGGGTGAGAAGGCACAGAACACCGGTGTGAAAGACAGTCACTAAATAACACAGTGAGTGGAATAAAACAGTGACAGGAAATGAGAACATGAGAGGATGTATCAAAAGGGGAATGTCCTGGAAGGCTCAGGAAGAACAGTGAGGTGGAAAACAACAAGGAAGCTAAGATGCATAGGGGAGAAGTGTGAATGAATAAATGGAGAAAAGTGATGGAGGGAAGAGGAAAATGGACAGGAGGAGATGTTTGGAGAAATTATTAAAGTGAGTCCCCCACAACTCAAGCACAGGAAAGTGGCTCCAATGGGCCAAAGAGGAAAGACATGCTACAGTGAAACTAAAATACCAAAGATCTAAACACACAGTAAAACAGCAGATTGCCTAAAAGAACCAGAATGAGATTTGCATTGATCTTCTCAAGAGCAGCACTGGATATAAGAAGACAGAAGAGTAACATTGCACAAACCCTGAAGATAAATAACTTTAGCCACAGGATATTACAGGGTTTAATTATTGTTTCAACACAGGGTAGGATGAAAAGAGTCTTAGACGCACTGAGCTGAGGCATATCATGGATTTTTGCTGCAGAAGGCGTCACTTTGCTGACACTTAGAAGGAGGCCTAACAGTCAGAGAAGCTCAGCCTGGAAGGTGCTATCACCAACAGAGAGGCACAGCAGATGACACCACCAGAGTACAACAAACCCTTCTAGAAATTAATGTAATGGCCATGTACCTGACCATTGTATGTCCTGACCATTGCATGAGTGTGTGGAAGATGCTGCACTCCATCAAAGGACCCTGGTAGACTTATGTGGAGAAAACAGATGGACATTTCAGGTGAGGGTGCTGTAAAGTGACACAAATGGCCACCATCCCTACCTCAGTGTAGATACGCAGTGCAATCCCATTAGCAGGTCGGCTGGGGAGTCTGAAGTCCTCAGAGAACTTGCTCCGACACTGACATCACAGCATAAAAGCCCAGGGCTTAGTGACTTTGAAGAAAAAGCAAAAAAAGGAAAGATTTGCCCTGAGTTATTCTAAGACTTATAATGAAGCCTAATATCAAAATCCCAAACCACATGGAATTGGCACAAGAGGAAAGTTAGACCAGACAGAGATAAGAGCTTGGGGACATGTGTACCATGCCCTACAAACTCCATTAGTTCATGAGAGCCCTGTAAATGAAAAGCATCTGCATGGGAAAATATCTCTGTTAATTTTAATGGGAAAATTATGGTGGACTCCATCCCAACACAATACCTTTGCATTTTTACATATAAAGTAATGTGCCAATTAGGGAATGAAAATAAATTTGAATGAGTAATAAAGAACATATGGATTTTTAAATCAGTTAGTCAATGTCTAAAAAAATTTCTGCTGAATTTGAATTTTTAGAATTGTGTTGTAGAACAGATCAATTTTGGGAAAGTTAGCATCTTAATAGTGAGTCTTCCATTTGTGGAAGTGAATACTTCCAACACAGTGTATCTCTCCATTTGTTTATGTCTTTAATTTCCTTCACTAATGTTTTATGTATTTCAGTGTACAGGTTTTATGCATCTTTTGCTATATAATATTTTATGTTAGTGTAAATGGCATATTTTAGTTCAATTTTCAATTTCTCTTTGCCAGTGTATAAAAATAAAAACTGAGTTTGTATATTGATATTGTGTCCTGCGACTTTAATAGTTGCTTTTTGTTGTTGTTGTTGCAGTACCAGAGATCGAACTCAGGACCTTGCCTTGCGCTTGCCAGGCAGGTACTACACCCCTGAGCTACTTCCCTGGCCCTTAGTCTTGCTTTAAATAGCAAAGTGTTTTTATAGATTTGGTCAGGATTTTTCATAGATGATCATGTTTTCCATAAAGAATATTTATTTTTTCTTTCCAGTTGGGATATCTTTTTTTCTTTTATTTGCTTTTTTGCACTGAGTAAAAACTTTCAATCACTGTTGAATAGAAGTTGTGAAAGAGACATCTTTGTCTTGTCCCTGATCTTGGTTGGATATGGGTGGCATTTAGGGTATTTTTTTTAAAAAATCATAAAAAGCTTAATGCCTTTTAGAGGCTGAGAAATTTTTCTTCTATTCCTAGTTTGTTGGGATTTAAAAAATCATGAATGGCTGTGGGATTTTGTCAAGTGTTTTTTTTGTATCTATGGATACTATGCCATGAGTTTTCTTTTTAAATTAATATGGTCAATTAATAAAGTTGATTTTTGGGGCCGAGGATTTAGCTCAGTGGTTCTACCTCCTGCCTTGAAAGCGCAAGGTCCCAAGTTCAATCCTCAGTACACTAAATAAATAAATAAAGTTGATTTTTAGAATGTTAAGCCAAACTTGCATTCCTAGAAACAATGTTATGTTTGATTTGATTTGCTAATCTTTTCTTTATAATTTTTACGTCAATTTTCATGAGGAATATTACCATTTTCTTTTATTGTTCTCATATGGTTTTGCTTGAACAATGAGTTGGAAAGTATTCAACTCTATTTAATTTTTCTGGATGAGTTTGTGTAGTGTTGGTTTTATTTTTTCCCTAAATATTTGGCAGAATTCACTAGTGATGTCATCAGGCCTGGAGTTTTTTTTTTGTAGGAAGGTTTTTTTCCACACAAAGATAATTTACTGAATTAGGACTATTTTGGTTATATACTTTTCTTTTTGATACTGGGAATCAAACTCAGGGACTTGTGCTTGCCAGGCAGGTGCTCTGCCACTAAGCTACATTCCTGGCCCTGTTATATACTCCTTTATAGGTAAGTTTTGCTAATTTATGTCTTTCAAGGAATTTGTCTATTTCATCTAAGTTGATGAACTTATTGACGTAAAGTTGCTCCTAATATTGTTGCTATATATTTTAGTATATGTGCTGCCGAAGAGAGCACAATTCTTGCTATATACTTAACTTTTGTAGAATCTGTAGTGATGTCCTCTCACCCAGTCTGTAACATTTCTTTTCTTCTCTTCTTTCCTTTTCTCTTCTCCTCTCTTCTCCTTCCCTCTCACCCCTTCTTTTCCCATCTCTCTTCTATCTTCCTCTCTTGTCTTAGTTACTTTTCTCATTGCTGAGACAAAATACCTGACACCCAAAGTTAAAGGAGGAATGGTTTATTTAGCTCACAGTTTATAGAGGTTTCAGTCCATAATCAGCTGGCTCCAAGGCAGGGTGGCATTGCAGAGTAGAAACAGTTCATGGTGGGCAGAAGGTAGCAAAGCAATAAGGGGGACGACCACAGATTTCTATCTTATATCTTATCCAAGCTACTTAGGGCAGGTAGCACTCACACCCTTAATTCTAGAGCCCTTGATCCTAGCGTTGCACCATGAATCAATCCCAGTGTCACGCACTCTAGATCCAGACACCTCTGAAAAAGCTACACATATGACTACATGGGCTTTGGAGGAACATCTAGACACAAGCCTTTACACCTCTCTTCTCTTTTCTTTTCTCCCGATCAGTCTGGCTTTTATTGATTTTATTCACCTTCTCAAAGCTTTTGGTTTTACTCATTTCTCTGTCCCCCACACACACACCACCACTAGTTCTTCTCTGATCCTTGTTTCTGTATTTCTTCTACTTACATTGAGTTTGACTTGCTTTTATTTTTCTAGTTTCTAAGAAAGCAGAGGTCATTGACTTGAGATCTTTATTCTGTTCTATATATGTGCTGAGTCTTTGAATTTCTCCTTGAGTATTGTATTCCATGAATTTTGAAAAATTGTACTTTCATTTTCCTTTGGTTCACAACAGTTTCTAATTTCTTTTTTTGTCTGTTGAACCACAGATCAATATTATTTCTTAGATCAATATTATTTATGTCCAAATATTGGGTGATTTTCTTTCTTTCTTTCTTTTTTGGTACTGGGGATCGAACCAGGCAGCAGAACCACTGAGCTAAATCCCTGGCCCTATTGGGTGATTTTCTACATACCTATGTGTTATTAGTTTAATTTAATTCCATCATGGCCAAAAAATATATTTTGTAGGATTTGAATCCTTTTATATTTTTCAAGATTTGATTTGTAGCTCATAATATGATCTGTTTTGGTAAATACTTCATTTACACTTTAAACGGCATGTTTTGCTGTTATAGAATAGAAATTCCCATCAACACAACTCAATCAATTTGGTTGGTAATGATATTTTCCATTCCTACATATTTTATGATTTTCTGTCTACTTATTCTATCAGGTACCAAGAGAGGTATATAGAAGACATGACTATTGAGGATTTATCTATTTCCCTTCACAGATCCATCAGCTTATGGTTTATGCTTTAACATGTAAAATTATGTCCTCTTCATTGGTCCTTAGTTGTTATGAAGTGACCTTCTTCACTCCTGGAGTGTCTTTATTCTGAAGTTTACTTTGTGGGATATTAAAATGATTCATTTTGATGCATAATTTCTTTCTTGTTTATTTATAGGAAAAACTTTGCTTAGAAAGTAAGAGACTTTAGCTTGAGGAGCTGGAAAAGATCAGGCTAGCCCTTAACAAAAGTCAGTAAGAAAATATAGGAGAAGACTCCAGCATAAGCAGCTGGAGGGGGTACACTGTGATGCAGGGAATCAGACTAGCCCTTGATGCGGAACATCTTTTGAACTCCATGGTGTCTATTGCTGCTAAATAAATACTCCAAAACTTAGTGATTTAAACAACAGGTGTTTATTACCTTGGCTCCTTGTGGGTCAGAAAACAGTTAGCTTGATCTGCCAGATGGGGGACTTCTTACAAAGCTAGATAATCTCTTTTGCTTTGGGCTCCAATAGGGTCAAGTATGGCATGACACTGTTACTAAATCTTTATTTGAAAATTCTGCTGTTTTGGTTTTCACAGGTTTTTTGTGGGGTTTTTTTGCATTAATTCATATTTTTTAAAAATATTGCATTAAAATATCAATTATCTAGATAGCTGAGGTTTTGATGCTTAAATTTTCTGGCTGAGAGATACTTTCTTCCTTCAAGTTCCAGCCTTGGACAGCGATACCTGCATACTTGGGGCCGCCTTGGAGCCACCAACCACAGCACCATCTTACATTTGACATATTTGTGTCTTTATATTTGAAGTGTTTCTTGAAGACAGGAGAGAGTTAGGTCTTGGGGTTTTTTTATCCAAACTTTTAATATTTACTTTTCAATTGGGGTACTTAGATGATTTACATTTAATGTGATTATTGATATTAGTAGGCTTGAGCCCATTATTCTGTAATTTATTTTCTATTTGTCCTAACTGTTCTTGCTTATTTCTTTCTCTTTTTCTGACTTTTCCTTTGCAGGAGGGATTAGGTGAATAATTTTTAAGTTTCATGATTTCCTCCACTGACTTATTAAAACTGTAACTCTTTGTTTTCTGATTTCAGTGGTTGTTGTAGGGTTCATAGCTTTTGTCTTCAACTTGCCATAGTCTGCTGCTGTGGTCTGGATATACAGGGTTCTCCAAAGGTGCACATGGTATTGGCTTAGTCCTCAGCTTGCTGCATTGGGGGTCAGTGGAAACTCTAAGAGATGGGGCCTAGTGGGAATTTTCCAGTCATAGGGACATGCCCTCGAGGGGGATGTGAGACCCTGTCCCTTCCTCTTCAACTCTTTCTTTCAATTCCTGGCCAGGAAATGACTGGTTTTGCTCACCATGCACATTCCACCGTAATGTACTGTTTCACCACAGGCTCCAAACAATGGGGCCAGCCTACCAGGGACTGGAACCTCTGAAACTAGGAGCCACAGTAAATCTTTGCTCTTTATGAGTTGATTATCTCAGGTATTTACAGCAATGGAAAGCTGACTCAGACACTTTCAAGTGATATCATGCAATTTCACACAGCGTAAGAACTTTACAGTAATATACTTCCATTTTGCCCTCAGGGCCTTGGTGCTATTGTCATACAATTTACTTCTACATGTTATCAACCCCATGGTGAAGACTCACTTTGTTTAAACAGTCATTTATCATTTTTTTTTCCTTGTAGTATGGGGATTGAGCCCAAACCTTCATACTCAGTTATATCCCCAGCCCTTTTTTTCTTTTGAGTCAGTATCTCACTAAATCACCAAGTTGCCCAGGCTGGGCTCAAACTTGTGTTCCTCCTGCCTCAACTTCCCAGAATGCTAGGATTACAATTGTGCCTCACTGTACCTGGCTCAAATAGTCACTTATCTTTAAAAGCATTCAAATAACAAGAACCAAAAAAATCATCTATAGTTACAATGTCTGGTGCTCTTCATTCCTTTGTATAGGTCTATAATTCCTTCTTATGTAATTTTGCTTCTGTTGAGACATCTTCATTAACATTTTTGTAGTGTAGGTCTGCAAGCTGTGAATTATTTCAGTATTTGAATGTCTGAAAAAAATCATTATTTCACCTATACTTTTGGAAGATATTTTCACTGGGTTAGAGTCTTGGGTTGATATATTTTTTTCTTCTAGTACTTTAAAGATGTTGTTTCATTGTCTTCTGTTTGCATTGTTTCCAGTAAAAAAGCTGTATCATCTTTAAATTTTTTTGGTAATTTTTCTATTATTTTTTACTTTGGTAAAATATCTATGACATAAAATTGACCATGTTAACAATTTTTAAGCTCACAGTTTAGGGGTAGTAAGTACATTCATGTTATGGTGCGACCATCACTACCATCTAGCTCCTGCAATTCCTCATTGTAAGTGCTCTTTATTCTTTTGTATAGGTCTATAATTCCTCTTATAATTCCTCTTACGTAATTTTGCTTCTATTGAGACACTTTCATTAATTTTTTTTGTGGTGTAGGTCTGCAAGTGGTGAATTATTTTAGTGTTTGAATGTCTGAAAAAAATCATTATTTCACCCCAGTAGTCACTATCCCACTTTCTGTCTCTATGACTCTGACAACTCTAGGGACCTCATAGATGTGGAATCAAATAGTGCTTGTCCTTTTGGGTCAGTTTAGTCCACTAAACATAATGTCCTCAAGGTCCATCCATGTTGTGGCTTGTGTCAAGATTTCCTTCCTTTTTAAGACTAATATTCCATTATATGGAGGGACTACATTTTGTTTGTTCATTCACCTGCCAAAGCACACTTGAGTTGCTTCTACCTCCTGGCTATTGTGAACAATGCCGTTAAGAAAATGGGTGTAAAATATTTTGTATCATCCTTATTTTTAACTCCTCTGTACATAAGTTACTCTTTTGTATGTGTGTGAATGTGTGTTTTTTCTTCTGGCTGCTTTTAGGATTCTTTTCTTTTCTTTTGAGACAGGGTCTTGCTCTGTAGTCCAGTCTATCCTTGAGCTCACTGTCTCGCTCAGGCTGGCCTTGAACTCATGACAATCCTCCTGCCTTAGCCTCCTGAGTGTTGAAATTACAAACATGCACCACCACGCCCAGCTAGGATTTTTTTCTTTACTACTAGTTTCAAACCATTCGTTTAAGCTGTGTCTTGGTGTTGCTTTCTTCCTTAGGGTTTGTTGAGCTTTGTGGATCCTTAAGCTTATTATTCTTATCAAATTTGGAAAAATCTCTTGCATTTTTCCCTTCAAATCTTTCCTGTCTTCTCTTTCTCTCATTTTATGCAGGGACTCCAACTACATGTGTATTAGACCACTTCAGTTGTCCAGATCTCACTGCTATCCCTCTCTCTCTCTCTCTCTCTCTCTCTCTCTCTCTCTCTGCTTAATTTTGCTGTTTTCAAGGCTGTTAACCTTTTCTTTCACAGCCTCTAATTTGTCATTTATCCAACCCACTACTCTTCATCTCAGACATTGTAGTTATCATCTTTAGGATTTCAATTTATGTCTTTCAGTTTCATTTATATTTTCCATGTCTCTAGCATTCAACATAAGAAATGCAATCATATCTGTTTTAATGTCCATGTTTGTTAATGTTGTTGTCCTTGTAAGTCTTTGTTGGTAATGAGTATTTATTCATTTATTTATTTACTTCCTGGCTACGTGGCATATTTTCCTGCTTTTTTGTGTGATTGGCATTTTTGATTGGATATCAGGCACTGCAGCTTTTGTCTCTTTAGGTGCCAAGTATTCTGATAGTCCTACTTTTTAGCTTTGTCCTGGGGCATAGTTGAGTTACTTGGAAACACTTTAATCCTTTCAAGACAGACTGGACTATAGCAGTGCTCAATTCAGGGCAAACTGTTTCCCTGTACTGAGGCAAGATGTATGTACTGTGTATGTTCTGTGTCCATTGCTTTGTGACTTACGAGGTTTCCATGAGGGATGGTAGGATGGCTCTGTCTGTTCCAAGTGAGAGTTGATCACTGTCCTCTTGTGCTTTCTCATAATTCTCCCTCAGCCTCTGACCTCCTCACACAGGTGTCCTAAGTCTCCATGCTGAATCTTCAGGGACTTTCTGCAGATCCCAGGGCTCTCCCTGCACACCTGTCTCCTTCTAGCCCTCCATCCTGAAAAACAGCTTCCTGGGCCCCTTGGCTCCCAGCTGTCTCCTCCAAGATGCCACTGGCGCTGCCTGGGGACACCTGGGCCACAGCAGTGGAGCTCTCTCAGGCAGGAGCAGGATCCTTTTATTTGTTTTCACCTCTTAAGGACTATTATTCTTTGCTGCCTGATGTTCAGGGTCTGGAAAACCATGACTTCCTAAATTTGGTCCTTTTTGTTGTTGATATTTTGCAAGGGCGAGGGAGAATTCAGTTCCTGTGGCTCCATCTTGGTCATAAATGAAAACCTTTTAGTCTTTTTCATATTTGTACTTAAATCACCTTTCATATATTTGTTGGTCCGAAAGTGTTTTTTCATCTTTCTTATTTTTTTGGTCTTTACAAAAATCAGTTTTTTTACTTTTTTGATTCAATTCTTTTTTCCGTACTGGGAATTGAACTCAGGACCCTGCACTTGCCAGGCAGGCGCAGCACCACTGAGCTACATCCCCAGCTTAATTCTATCTTAATAATTTCTTCCCTCATAATCATTAATTAACCCTTTTTCTTTTCCTGCCCCCCTCCATTCTTCCTCCCCTCCCTCTTCCTTTCTTTTAACTTTATATTTTTTATTGGTACACATTTGTCATATGCTAAGGTTTGGGTCTAGATGTCTCCCCAAAGCCTCGTGTGATCATAGATGGGTGAATCTAGAGCATGTGATGCTGGGATTAAGGGTGTGTGATTACTAAAGCACTACATGATTGGTTTGGCACCGCCTTAACTCTAGTAGTCTGAATAGGATAAAAGGAGCAGAAAGATGCTGTTAAAGTCCCTTGTGGCTTTTGCTGTTTTCTGACACCATGAACTGTTGCTCCTCTGCCATACGCCACTCCACCTTGGAGCCAGCTAATTATGTACTGAAGCCTCTACAAACTGTGAACTAAATAAACTCTTTCCCCTCTAACTTTGGGTGTTGAGTATTTTGTCTCAGCAAGGAGAGAAAAGTAACAACACATCATACATATTGATCACATTCATCATAGAGAATTTGTACCTGTACGTAATATATCTTAATTCTTTTCCCTTTTCCCATTCCCCTCCCCTCCCTTCAACTCTTCTTCATCCCCATTTACAAAATCTTTGTTTCCATTGTTTTCTTTCTATTCTCTTTTCTTTTCCATTTTTCTTCCTTTGCTCCCCTCCCCTCACCCCCTCCTTTGTTTCCCTTCCCCTTTGAACATATTCTTCCTACTTCCCAAGATCTAGCCTACATTATGCTCCTGTTTACCCTTTGGATTTCTCAAACAAGAGAAATAATGCAATATTTAACTTGTGTGTCTGATTTATTTCACTTAAGATCATGGTCTCGAGGTGCATGCATTTTCCTACAAATGACTCAAGTTACTCCAGTGTATATAAATACCACATTTTCTTTATCCATTTATCTGTTGATAGGCATATGGGCTGTTTCCAAGATTTAGCTATTATAAATTGTGCTGCTATAAACATGAGTATGCATATGTCATTATGGTCCTTTCTTTTTTCTTCCTCTTCTTTGCTTTCCTTTCCCTTCTCTTTCTTTCTTGTCTCTATCTCTCTCTCTCCCTCCCTCCCTCTCTTTTCTTTCTCTCTCTCTCTAAAGATTTTTTTAAAACTAAGGAAATCAACTGAATGGCTTCAAATAGGAAGACTGGGTTATTTTCTTTCTTTCTTTCTTTCTTTCTTTCTTTCTTTTTTTCTTTCTTTCTTTCTCTTTCTTTGCTTATTTTCCCAAGCTGTTCTCAAACTTCCTATCATCCTATCTCAGCCTCCTGAGTCCTGACATTACAGGCATGAACAAACTACACTGGGTTCTTATTATTTCTTTTATGTTTATTTTTTTATTTTATTTTCCTGGTCTTCTAGTGGTGTATGCTTTGTTCACTTATAGCCAGTCTTCCTTGTTTTTTAAGAAACTCACATAAGATTATCAGATCACTTTGAGGCTTTTAATACTAGTTGCTCTCATGGCTATTTTCAAGAGGCTCATTACTGCCCTTTGATTTCTTCTTTAGCCTAAGAGTTGTTTAGAAAATTGCTCTTTCCTTTCTGCATTCACCATTTTCCAAAATGCTGCTCTGGACATTTTCTTTCTAGTTTTATTGCATTGTAAATGGAAAACATGCCCTGGAGAATCCGTCCAGTGTTGAATGTAGGCCAACTTTCTTCACAGTCTGATGCCCAGATTGATGGCTGCTTCCTGGGAGAAGGAGGGCTGCCTGTCCTCCACCAATGGTCTGGGGGTGGTTGCTTCCTGAGTGCACCTGGCCACTCCCTGGGGCACAGTCCCAGAAGCCCCCTCTCAGCCTCAGACAGCCATGAGGAGCCCAGGCTGGTACAATCCTCCTGCCCTCAGCAATGGGCTAGCCCATCCCATGCCTCACTAACTCACTAGTCAGCCTTGGGCAGGCACCTTCCTTTCTCTGGGCCTTGTTTCCTCTTCTATCATGTGAGGAAACATATGTTCCAAAATGTAGCTTTCATTATTATTCAGTTACATCAAAGCCAACATATGAGGAGACCAGTGCCCTTGAAAAGGAAGCTGTTGTTCTCAGTGTTCCCATGGCGGGCACATAGGCAGAAGGCCATCAGCAGACAGCAGTAAGGAGGCTGACGCCATTCTCTAGGGCCAGGCCCGATCCAGCTGGGCCTTGTGAGGCCAACCCTGCTTGGAGGGTGTGGAGGTGGGCTCCAAACCCAGGAGACCAGAGCAGAGGTGGCAGTGGCATTGGAGGGCAAGATGGCAACCGGGTGGAGCAGTCGCTCGGCCCATGGACAGAGGATGAGCCTGGGTGTGGGGCGATGACTGCACTGCTGTCCTGCAATAGGTGAGGCCTTCCCTGAGGAAGGGACACAGCAGGGACAGTGAGCCTAGGGAAAAGAAGGCCAAGCTCAGTCTGTCACAAGTTGAGTTTGAGGAGTGGTGGAGGATGTGGCTCAGCCTGGGAATCATGTGGATATGCCAGTCCTCTACAGCAGGGTCAGCAGACCATGGCCGAATCAGTACCATCATTTGTTTTTGTGCTGCTCAAAAACAAGAGACTATTTCTCAAATTGCCAAATGGTTAAAAACCCAGCATTCATACCCATGAACTATTATCAATAAATAAAAGAAAAAAGAAGATAGCAAGATATTGGAACTCTGTACACTATTGGGTGGGGATGTGAAATGGTATAGCTGCTTTGGAGAGCAGTGAGGATGTGCCTCAGAAGTTAAACACAGCCCAGCATAGTGGCCTACACCTATAACCCCAGGGCTCGGGAGGCTGAGCAAGAGGATTGCTGTGAGTTTGCAAGACTCTGTCTCAAAAACCAAAATAAATTAAAAAATAACAAGTTAAACAGAGTGACCAGGCAATCTGGCATTATTTCACTCCTGGTCCTATACCAGACAGAACACAAAGGAGGGTTTGGAAGAGGAGTCTGTCTGCACACCCATGCTCTCAGCATGATTCACAGTAGCCAAGGAATGGAAGCAACCCAAGTGCCTATTGACCAATGAATGGATAAACAAAAGGTGTCTATCCACATGGTGGAATATTGTTCAGCCTTTAAAGGAAGGAAATTCTGACTCATGCTACAACATGGATGTGCCTTGAGGACATTATGTCAAGTGAAACAAGCCAGTTACAAAAAGGACAAATCCTGCATGATTCCTCTTTTATGAGATCCTTAAGGACTCAAATCCACAGAGACAGAGAGTAGGATGAGGGTGGCCAGGAGGGGAGGGGTTCTGAGTCTGTGTTTAATAGAGACAGAGCTTCAGTCTGGGGAGAAAGTTCTGGAGATGGATGGTGGTGACAGTTGCACAGTGTGACTGTCACTGTAGTGCACATCTAACAATGGCTAAGATGGTAACCACTTCTGTATAATGTATACATTGGCACAAGAAAAAAATTAAAAGAATATTTTATAACATGGAAGTATGGTCTGGAATTCAAATTTTTGTGTCCATAATGAAGTTTTGTTGGAGGACAGCCACACTTGGTCATTTCTTTGTTTTCTGGTGGCATTTGCCCCAAAATAGCAAGGAAATGTGTGACAGAGAACATATGGCACAGGAGGCCTGAAATATTTGCTATCTGGTCCTTTAGAATAGAGACTCAAGATAGGCAGAGACTGGGAATGGGTGAGCTGGACTGGGGATACCAGGGTGCATGCTGGGTGCCTACAATGTTTTAACCTTTTCCAACCACAGTGGACCCTTGACTTATAAATTCAATTCATTCTTGAGGGCTGGTTGTAACTCAAGTTGGTCAAGTGAAGGCTCAGTCTCCTCTATACAGCCCTCAAAGTCTCTCTCCTGCATACGGGCAGATCTCAGTGTCCTTAGAGACACTGGCCCAGGATTTCTCAATTAACCCCACACAGGAAAGGATGTTGTAAGGTTCCTTCCAGAACTCTTTAAAGGTTAAATCTGTATCTGAGATCATCTGGAAGGACAAGTGGCCGGCATTCAGGTTGTTAACTCAAGGCTTTGATCGTAAGTTAAAACTAAAATTCTGGTTGTAACCCAAGTTGTTCCTATGTCAGGCTGGTCATCACTCAAGGGTCCACTGTACTTTATTGAGATATAACTCACATACCATACAGTTCATCCATTCAAAGTATGCAATTCAATAATAGAGCTGTGCCGGTATCACTCCAGTCCATCTTAAAACATTTTAATCAATTCAGAAGGAAATCCATACCCTTAACCTATTGGCTCCTGTCCCCTCATTCTTGTTCCTCAGCCCCTGCAGCCACCAGTCTGCTTCTGTCTTAGTAGATCCACCTGTTCTGGACACTTCCTAGAAATGGAGTCATACTATATGTGGTCTTTTGTGCCTGGCTTTTTTTTAACTGGTTTTCAAGGTTCACTCACTATTCTATTCTGTGTCGATGTGTCTTGTCTTTGTGGCTGAACAGTGTTCCTCGTGTGGCTGGCCCACATTTTATCCCTCCATCTGTCTTTAAGTGGACATTTGGCTGCTTTGAAACATCCGTGTGGTCATCACACTCATTCCAGTCGTGGCTCTCAAGGTGGAGTGAGGGTTATTGTCTCAGAATAGAAAGTGACCTGGGAAGGGCTGGGGATTTAGCTCAGTGGTTTTGCTGCCTGCTGTGCAAGCGCAAGGACCCGAGTTCAATCCCCCGTACCAAAAAAAAAAAAAAAAAGACAGTGACCTGGGAAGTACAGCGCCCAGGAGAGAGGCAGTTTCTGAAACAAGGGAGCTGCTGTGGTGTCAAATATGACAAATGCTGACAGAGGACAGAGGACAGAGCTGTGGGTGAGGCCAAGAAATGAAAGGCAAGAGCCATCTCCAAGGACACTGGGCCCTGGGGGACTGTTGCCTTTAAGCTGCAGGAGAGTAGGCTGCCTTCCAGAGGTGGGAAGGCCCAGATGGAGAAGAGAGAGAAGGGGGAAGAGGTGTCTGGGGAGGAATGGGGAGCTGGTCTGGCAGTAGCATGGTAGACACGGGTGTGGGTGCAGGGCCACGCCAGTGGGCAAGGCAGAAAAAAACAGGTGTCTGGGGCTCTGAAGGCTTGTGAGTTTCAACAGAAGTTTCGGAGTCCTAGGATTTAAGGTGCCTCGCAGGCTCTGTTTGGGAGAGCCTGGAAGCCAGCCTGGGGACTAAGCCCTGTGAAGATCAAGTGGAGGGCCAGCCCCAGCTACTGTTACCCATGGCCCTCTAAGGGAGGCTACTGCTCAGCCGGAAAAGAAATAACCCACCAGTCCACAGGATACTGAGAAATAACAAATCATTGTCCAAGCCACCAATGCCCTGGCAGTCTGCCATGCAGCAGTAAACACAGGGTCTCCAGGCCAGGCAAGGACTTTCAGTGTGCAGGCCTTTGGGACTGTTCCTGGCATCTTGTCCTTCAGTCCGGGCAGAGAGAGTCAGGCCATCAGATCCACACAAGCCACAGTCAGGGAAGGACATGGTCCTCTGAGCAGACAGGTACAGAGATGATCCTGGGCAGGGAGTCTAGATGCAGACTCAGCCCCCATTGCTAGCCACACTGGCCCCTTGGGGAGAGGTGTGGCTGGATTCATCCCAGGTGTTGTCTGAGCAGGCAAAGGGCAGGTGCTACTCTGCAGACTTCTCCTGTGGTGGAAAGGTCAAGCAGGCCAAACAGGGTCCTGCAGGGTGCCAGGAGCCAGTGGGCACCCACAGGCTGGTAGTAAATACACCCTGCTTGTTGGTGGGCTCCCTGGAGGAGGGCCCCTAGGTCCCATCACCCCTTTCCCCCAGCCAGAAGGGAAGGCAGCTCCAGGCAGGTGAGTCACCTGACCCACCACCAGAAGTGTCTGGTCTCGTGGGGTAAAACTGGCCAGGCTATGGCCCTGGAGGGCTCAGTTCCCGGACTGTGGGGGAGGCTTAAAACTTTCCACGAACAGTGAATTTTATGCATTTCCGAAGTCCCTGTCCCTCACACCGTACAATTTATCCTCATGGGTCGGGACAAACTCTGTTTATGTCTCTCCTAGAGAGGCAGACGCGCCCCGCGGCCCTCAATGTCCTCTGGGGAAGGATGGGCGAGGGAGAACCCAGCTCAAGCCCTGAGGGGTGTCATGAGGAAGAACAGCTCAGGGGAGGAATCGAGGAGGAGGGGAGCGAGATCTAGGAAGGGTGGACGGGAGGGGAGGAGAGACTGGGAAGTACAGGACAAGGTATAGCTGAGGTGGGGGAAAAGAGGAAGCCTGGGCAGAGCGGTGAGGGTAGGTTGGACCGCAGCTCCAGCCTGAAGCGGTTGGGGCAAACCTCCAGTCCCTCGGCTCAAGGCGTTGCCCAGACCCCAGGACCAAGGCGCACTTTAGTCACAAGCGCAGGCCCTGCGTTGGATGACAAGGGTGAATAAGGCTCCTGGAGAACCTGAAGCTCCCACCTATTCCAGTATTGACCAACCCTCAAGCCCTACCACACGTGAAGGGGACAAGTGCGCGCGGGCTGAGGGTACACATCCCTGTTGCGGGGGACGGAACAGGGCGGGGCCGAGCGGGTGCGCAGCTTTGTTCGCGACGCTCCCCGGGAGCCGACACGCGCCGGGCGTACGCTTCCTCCAGGGGCCGGGCGTGGGGCCGCGCCCGCCGCGATTGGCCAAACCGGAGGCCCACGATTGGCTGTGAGCCCGGCCCCCCCTCCTCCCCAGAGGGGCGGGTACAGGTGCGGGTGGCGCGGCGCGTGCTGCCCTTGGGGGTCTCGCACGCGCCTCCCCGACAGCTGCGCGGTCGCCGCGGCCACGCCTGCCAGCCCACAGCGGTCGCGGAGCGCGTAGATGGCCAGCGGCTCTTGAGGCTTAAGGGTTGTGCGCGCGGCAGGGGGTGGGGGGCACAGGAAGGTTACGCCCGGGACTGCTGACAGTTCCTGGAGGTGGGGGACCTGCAGACCGCAGCCAGTTCGCACATTGGAACTGCGTGAGGCGCTTTGGGAGGCGCAGTAGTCACCTGCTGGGAGCAGGGGGGTTCGTCAGATTTGCGGGCTGTGCCCCCGGGCCACTGGGCGGAGGGCACTCGCACGGTTTGGGCTTTGGAGAGGGGGAGGGCAAAGCGTGTCTGGAGGGCGAGGCAGAGCAAAGAGGGCGTGAGAAAGGAGGCGGCAGCGCGGAGGAGGGTTATCTATACGTTTAAAAACGAGCTGCCTCCGCTGAGCGCCCGCGGAGGTCTGGCCGCACGCGCGGGACGCGAGCGCCCCACGCTTCCCAGCGTGCACAGCCCATCACCCCTTTGGCCTCCAGCGCCACGCCGTCCCCGGGCTCCAGACTATTTGGGACGAGTGCCCTGGTGAGTTGCTCGGCAATACAGGGTTCGAGGCTCGCTTGGGGCCCAGTGGTCCCTTTCCCACCGACCGTGCTTCCTTTGCGTGCACTTTCTTGCAGCGCCTCGGGACTGGGAGCAGGCGCCCCGCGGGTGGATGCGGGCGCGATGGACGGCGGCGCACTGCCGGGACTCGTGCTCCCCTCGCCTGCTGTCCCTGCCCGGCGGAGATCCGCATCACCGGAACTGCTGCGCTGCAGCCGGCGGCGGAGGCCCGGCGCGGTGGAGGCCGGAGGCTGCGCGGCAGCTGTAGCGAGGCGCAACGAGCGCGAGCGCAACCGCGTGAAGCTGGTGAATTTGGGCTTCCAGGCGCTGCGGCAGCACGTGCCGCATGGCGGCGCCAGCAAGAAGCTGAGCAAGGTGGAGACGCTGCGCTCCGCGGTGGAGTACATCCGCGCACTGCAACGCCTGCTGGCTGAGCACGACGCCGTGCGCGCCGCGCTGGCCGGGGGGCTGCTGGCACCGGCCGCGCGGCTCTCGGCTCTCCCCGAGCCTCCTGAGACCTCTCCCACCGCTATTTCGCCCTCCTGCGCCTCTTCGTCCCCGGTTGGCGGGGCCAGCTCGGAGCCTGAGTCTCCGCGCTCCGCCTACTCGTCGGACGACAGCGGCTGCGAGGGCGAGTTGAGCCCCGGGGAGTGCGACCTGCTCGACTTTTCTAGCTGGTTAGGGGGCTACTGAGCGCCCTCAACCCCGAGGTAACTACCTGGCCCCTCGAGGAGGGAACGTCCAAGGCGGGTGGGCGGGGTGCGTAGGCCTAGCCGGTCGCGTGTGGAGACCCATTGGAACAGAGCGCTGGGCCGGGCGGTAGCTTCGATTTCGCTCACTCCTCATTTACCCCCAAACTCTTTCAAGCCTGTGCAAGACCTGCGTTTGTTTGTCCGAGATTGCAAAACTTCCTCTCCGGGCCCCGCCGCCAGTGGGGGAGGGCAGGGGGGAGCGGCCGTCAGGCCGGTGAGGTCTCAGTGCTGGCGGTGCCCGGCAGAGCTGAATGCTGGAGGCGGGGTAACTTTGCATTGCAAATCGCCTCCCAGGCCGGGGTGCAGAAATGAGTCGGCGGGAGTGGAGTCCTGAGTCACCACGACTCGCTCGGCGCTCGCCCCGCCTCCGCCCGGCCGGGCCTTAGACAGAGTCAGGGCACCCACGGACTGAGACTCCAAAACCAGCAAACAAAACGGCCGACTGCTTTTCTGCTTTTCGGGAGGCTTGAGCAGGGCGGGGTCTGCCTAGCGGCTTACCGTCATTAACGCGCATTCTGTCCCGGCAGCATTCTGTCCCGGCAGCGCAGACCAGGACACCCTGCAGGAGAGCCTGTCACCTGGAACCCGCTCGAGAGGACCAGCTCCTGCTCTGTCCCCACCCAGCAGGGGATCTGGCCAACGCTGACCTGTGCTGTCCAGCCTGACAAGTACTATGTGGAACCAGGCCGCCTGGCTTCGAGTGGACTGGCAGCTTCCACCGGCCCTCCCCAGCTGGAAACCAGCCTGGAGATTTTTACAGAGAGGATTTTACAAGGACACAGGGAATCAGTTTTTTACGCCTTAACTTGAACTGCTGGAGGGATTCTATTGAAAATAGGAAAACTTATTTTTGTACAAAGTAGCCTTAGGCTTGGAGCACAATAAAGATTGTATCCCCACTGCCTACCCTGCAACCTGGAATTTTCCAACTTGGCGAAGGTGTGGACCCCACAGATTCAGAGGGGCAAGTTCCTGGTGGGGCTCCCTCCTCTGAAACCCAGCCTGGGGCCCTTGCTTGGGCAGCACTGCTTAGCTGGCCTATGGGGACATCTATTTTAGCAAAAGTGAACTTTATCAATACGTTATTGATCAGTGGCATTTGGCAGTGCCCTCTCCAAGGTTGACTCTCATTTCCCAGATGAGGGCCAGGTATGTGGTCCAGACTCTGCTGAGGTCTCTTCTCTGGACCCTTGGAACTTACTCTGGGGTGGCTGGACAGGTGTGAGATCCGAGTTGAGCCAGGCCACAGCTGTCCTGGTAGATGCCAGGGTAATACAGAGCCCTTGTAGGACCAGGACTGTGAGCTGGGGGGTGGGGGCGGGGGGGGGGTGTCCAGACAAGGCTGCTTTTTCTACAGGAAATTGAAGTCCAGAGGCCACTGACAGGTGCAGAGGTCCAGGGCAAGTTCTGGGTGTGGGCCTGAGACCAAGGCCGTCTGCCCTATGAGCACTGCTTTCCCTGCTCTGAGGGACTGTAGGTCAGGGCTCCAAGTCCAGAGTTAACAGCTGGGTGCCCCTGGGCAAATCACTCAGCCTGCAGACAAACTGACCCCAGGCTACCTTACAGGATGGGAAGGATTTGAGAGGTGCTGGTGAGTTTGTAGCCTGCCAGCCTGTGTATGCTGGCCACAAGGGCTGGGTGACTATGGCAAGCCCCTGCATGTCTCTTACCCAAATTGCGGGAGCCACTTTTGGATAGCAGGCTGGAAAGCTTCTCTGGAGCTGCCACCCACACTGCCCTTAGGGTCCTCTCACCTCAGAGAGACAGGGCAGGGTATTACATGACTCCACCTTTGACCCTGGGCCTCAGCAGCTTTGAAGTCTCCCAGTGCTGAAAGCACCCTTTTACTGCAAAGGTCTGGGAGGGGCTGGGGGATCTTCAGGCTGTTCCAGGGTGCTGCAGGCCCTCCTTTATGAGGCAGTGGTTGGAGCCCTGTGAGGGGAGCGGCCAGCCATGTTGCAGAGCAGGTGTAACCATGGCAGTGGTATACAGAGGTTTCTGGGGTGTACCAGTCTCAGCAGGACTGACAGTCCCCCCTTCACTGGAGGAGCAGAGGTCCTCAGAGTGCCTCTCCAGCCAGGCTCAGTGTTAAATCTGTAGCTAGAATTAAGGGTCAGATGGTCAAATGAGAATCAAACTCTGTTGGAGTCATCTGTGCTTGGGGCTGGCAGGCTAAGTGAACCAGCCTTTCTTGAAGGACAGGGTGACCACTCAACAAGGGGCACCCCACATGGGTCTATTCCCAGGCTACTGGCCCACTGTCATAGACCTGAGCTTTCCCTATTACTCCTAACCTGGACCTCAGGGAGCCGTCTCCAGTCACCAAGATCATCCAGGATCATGGGATGATGGTCTTGCCTGTGGGGGAGGGGACCACTGTCCCCAGCACAGGAACTGGGGCCATTGTGCAGTGGACAAAACTGGACTAGTGCTACTATCCTAATTTTTTTTTTTTTTTTGTGGTATTAGGGATTGGACCCAGGGCCTTGAACATGATTGGCAAAAACTTTACTATTGAACTACATCCCTAGCCTTCTCTTAAAATTTTATTTTGGGGGAGGTTGTCACTAGGTTGGCCAGCCTGACCTCAAACTTGCAGTTCTTTTGCCTTAGCTTCCTGAATAGCTTGGCTCCCCAAGGATTTGGAACCAACCCAGACTTTGTATGGTTTCCATTGTCCCTGTGTGTGTCTCTAAAGAAAACCCTAATTCCGCATCACCCCCAAAGCACAGCTGTTCTTTCCTATCAAATCCACAGCCAAAGGCACAGTTTTGTGTCTGATTATCTCAAAAGTTTGGTCAGTAGGATTATGAACTCAGGTTCCACCCGAAGTCCATATCAAATTCACAGTATGAGCTTCTTCAGCATTTTGTAGACATGTTCCCTCAATTTTATTTTAATTTATTTAGTTTTTGGTACTAGGGATTGAGTACAAAATCTTCCCACTGAGCTACATCCCCAGGCTTTAAATGTGTTTTTTTGTTGTTGTTTTTTTTTTTGGTACCGAGGATCGAACTCCGGGACCTTGCACTTGGGAGGCAGGTGTCGGAACCACTGAGCTAAATCCCCGGCCCTAAACGTTTTTTTTTACATTCATTGATGGAAACAGGGGATTTAGCTCAGTGGTTCCGCCATCTGCCTCAAAAGCACAAGGACCCAAGTTCGATCCCTGGTACCAAAATATAAATAAAATAAATTTAGTGACGGGATCTCATGAAGTTGTTCATTTGTGCAGGCCAGGGCTAGCCTCCCAGAGTATGGGGATTACAGGTGTGCAACACCATGCCTGGCTTCCCTCAGTGTTTTTGTTGACAGGACAGCAACACTGGCATTCTGATCCTCTGTTTCCTGTAAATTGGAATTTGGGGTAAGGAGGTCAAAAGCAGAGTTGTGAAGAGGTTTGGTTTTGTGGTGCTGCATCCTGTGGCTGTGTCCCACCAGGAGACATGAAGTATGATGACTATACCTTCTTGTCTAGACAAAGACACTTTAGAAAGTGGAGGGTGGCACTTTTGAAGTGGGTCACCTGGGCCCTTGCTGTTTGCTCATTAGTCCCGCAAGTTGTCATTTACACTGTGGATTAAGTGTCTGAGGTCAGTTTGAAAATAGCAGGAACTGGGATTCAAACACTGGGCTGCTTCATTCCTCTTTTGAACCGTCGCCTTCTAGGAAGGGTGACCCAGTGGCTCTTCCGGGGAGGACAGCCTTAATAATTCAGCATTCTGGCTGAGCCAGCCTGGATAGGTCCTTGGCTGGTCCATAGGCTCTACTGTGGGCACCAGTGCTCTGCCAAGAGCCAATGACCCAGGCTTTGCCCTGCCCTAAGGTCAGAAGTCCATCCCATTCCAAGCAGAAGGTGATCGGGGTGGGGTTAGGGCAACCTCTGGGGATCCCCATCCATGCACAGGAGGATGGAATGGTGCTTTTGGCCTTGCGGTTCTTCACTAAAATGACAGACCCCATTGAGTCTGGATTGAGTATTGCTGCCCAGCAGGTCTGGGGTGGGTGCAGAGGCAGAACAGTCCAGGGACCAGAGCTCCAGGGAGCTCTGGGGACCCATTGTTACTTGTGATCAATGAATTGTTCTAGTCTGTTCCTTACATCAGGTATATCGAGGGGCTCTCTGGGGTGTTCTGGGACCGTTGCTGTACTCTATCATTAAATCAGTCAGCAGAGGATGTGGCCCTTAGATCCTACACTTGGGGTACGCTGAGGAAGCCCAGGTACAGCACTGACATTAAGCCTGTGGACTGCCTACCCAGGCCTCATGCCCATTCACTCTGCAGTCTTCCGCAGGCATCCCTCTGTGTTGGAGCTTGCATGTATGTGTGCCAGACAGGACTGTGTGGAGCGTGACCTCCTGTGGGACGCCATCTCGCTGACAGTCGATGAGTCAGCTGTGTTGTTGAACCAAAGGAGGCACACTGGACCCCAGGGCAACAGCAGGGCTCCTGCGGGCCACTTTCCAGGTCCCTCGGTTTCTCAGCCATCTGTACAATGCTAGCTCATGTTGCTGCTGCCTCTCCAGTTAGCCAGGCCGGTGACACCCTGAGTCCCACCTGAATGGGAAGGAGCAGACCCTCAGTCAAAGCCGTGACTCGAGGCCACGTGACTCTTTCTATCCAGTGGCAGACTCCCAACCTCCAGGAAGATGCCTTACCAAAGTCAAGGTCGTGGACAGCTCACTCTGGCTTTGGTTTCTGGATGAGGGAAGGGGCTCTGGGAGCCTACCTGTCTGTCACCCTCTGAAGCCTCAGGAACTCCAAGTGCTCCATAGAAATAGAAATAAATCCCCATTGGGGGCGGGGCTTTAGCTCAGTGGTTCTGCCGCCTGCCTTGCAAGCACAAGGTCCCAAGTTTGATCCCTGGTACCATAAAAAAGAGATAATTTTTAATTTACTTTTCCCAATTTATACTGAAGATGGTGTAAGAAATTGTAACAAAATATTAAAATTAAAAATATAGGCTGATACAATAAGTTAG
>NW_004624767.1:15080115-15090795 GCF_000247695.1 Heterocephalus glaber | reverse complement strand
TTTCCCTTTGGGGTTGCTGTAGGTGATCCAGAAGTCTGTTTTTGAGGCTTGTTTACCTGTCTTCTCATTTCCACGGGGCCGGGGGGTGCTTCTGGTGCGTGCACAGCTCACCTTCTCTGCCCTAGGAGCTTGGGATGGTGGCAGGGGAGCTTCCTTCCTGGTGCTGGGACCGGCTGCCTTTGTGGATCTTTGAAAATTGGGTTATTTGGTCTCTTCCTGATGTTTTCAGAGTTCTTTGCATATTCTGGATACAAGTTCCATGCCAGTATGTGATTTGCAAACATTTTCTTCCAGTCCTTGTTTTGTCTTGTCAATATTGTAACACTGCATTTACAGAAGAAAAGTTATAAAGTTAACAAAATCCAATCTATTTTTGTGTCTTATGGGTGCCCTAGCTGAGAGCTCTGCCTACCCCAGTGGTTCTCAGCTCAGGGCCATTGCACCCTCAGAAGACATTTAGCAATGTCTAGAGATGTTTTTGGATGTCACATCTAGAGTATTCTGCAGCTAACTATCCTATGGGGTACAGAACACCTCACAGCAAAGAGCTATTGAACCTTTGGCATTAGTGCTGGGATTGGAAGCTCTACCTCTCCCAAGGGTACAAAGATTTTCTATTTTCTTCTAGAAGTTTAATAGTGTATATTTTACATATAGGTCTGTGATTCATTTGGAGATATTTTCTTGTACAGGAGGTGAGGTGGGTGTGTCAAAGTTCACTTTTCGTATATCTAATCAATTGTGTATCCAATCAATCCATTCATTGAACAGACTATACTTTTTCTTTGCATCTTTGCCAAAATTCAATTGACTATTTATGTGGACCTATTTCTGGGATCCCTATTCGGTCCCATTGATGTATTAAATTCTCCTTTCACCCAGTACCACACTGTCTTGATTACTGTAGCTTTACAGAAAATTTCAAGTAGTAAATAATGAATATGTTTTAACATATAATGAAAATGGGTAGTGTGAGTCCTCTTAACTTTGTTCTTCCTTATCTAAGTTGCTTTTATTATTCTCACTTTTTGTATTTCCATATGAATTTGTAGGTCAACTGGTCAACATTTGCAAAGATTTCTATTGGGGAAATTATTGGGTTTGGGCTGGAGACCAGCGCTGGGTTCTCCGTCCAGGCTTGCATGCCATTTTCTTGCCCTGGCTTCTGGCTTCCATAAAAGGCAGCACAGGTCTGCTTGAGCCCTGGTAGTGGCAGGGATCAGGAATGAGGTGGTGTCTGGCCAGAGGCGGAGGAGGGCGACTATGACCCGAGAGTCCACATTCCAGGCACAGGGGCAAGGACAGGTTAAAAATCTGTAAGAGGCTAATTTTAGAATTCACCAGCTCCTCAGAAGTTTGGCAAAATATGAGTTATTAAGCCCCACAATCAGATCAAGTTAGCAGCTAGATTCATGTGACGTGTTTTGTAGTTGTTGTTTGTTTTTTTTGTTTTGTTTTCTGAGACAGAGTCTCACTATGTAGCCCAGGCAGGCCCCAAACTCATGGTGATCCTCCTGCCTCAGCCTCCCAAGTGCTGGGATCACAGGCATGCACCACCACACCCAGCTCAACAACCTGTTTTTAATCAGTGACTCCGATGCCACTGAATGGCCACACCTAATAAAAGATCACCAGGAGAACCCCAGTCTGATGACATTGAGGCTAGCTGAATGTATATTACTATAAATGGAGCAAGGGTAAATATACCAAGTGATTTATGGCTCATTAAAGCAAGATTGCTTAAATAAATCCTCAGTTTACTCTAAATGCTGGAATACCCCAGACCAGTCCTAAGGCCGTCTTTATCTTTTCTCTCCAGGAAGTGAACAGGTGCAAAGCATCTAATAGAACACTACTACCACCAGTTAACTGAGGGCTGTGGAAATGAGGCCTGCATGAATGAATTTTGTGCTTCCTGTCCAACTTTTTTTCGTGTGGATGACAATGCAGCAGCTATTAAAGCCCTCAAGCTTTATAAGATTAATGCAAAACTCTGTGATCCTCATCTCTCCAAAAAGGAGCCAGCTCAGCTTCCCTTGAGAATGCGAAAGGTAGCCCTAACAACTCTGAGAGAAAAATGAACAAGAAAGATGGAAAAGGAGCTCGAATTGATTTTAAAGATGTGACTTATCTTATTGAAGACCTAGTGTATGAAATTCTTGAAATATGTAGGGAGAGAAGATTATAATCTGTGTTATTGGAAGAGTTTTTTCTAGTGCTGAGGCATTGGTATAGAGCTTTTGGGAGGTCAAACGCTCCAAGGAGGAACTGAAATCTCTTCAAGGAAAGGATGAAGGTGAAAAGGAAAAAGCTGCATATTCTGCTGCTGCTATGGAAGAAGAGTCAGAAGCATCTTAAGAATAGGTGATAGCTCACAGGGAGACAACAATTTACAAAAGTTAGATCCTGATGATGTGTCTGTAGATATTGATGCTTTTAGAAGTGTCTATACCAGGTTGCTCTCTAATGAAAAAATAGAAACTGCCTTTCTTTTTTTTTTGGTACTGGGGATCGAACTCAGGTCCTTGCACTTGCAAGGCAGGCTACGGAACCACTGAGCTAGATCCCCAGCTTGAAACTGCCTTTCTTAATGCATTTGTGTATTTGTCACCTAATGTAGAATATGACTTGACATATCATAATGTATACTCCTGGGATCCTAATTATCTGAATTAATTAATTATTGTAGTGGAGAATAGGAATCTCCACAGTTCTGAATATCTGGAAATAGCATTGCTGTTGTTTTGCAAAGCAGTGAGCAAATTATCCCTTGCAGCTCAAAGAAAACTTACTAGACTGTGGTCTAAATACAATGCAGACCAGATTAGAAGAATAATGGAAACATTTCAGCAACTTATTACTTACAGAGTCATAAGCAATGAATGTAACAGTCAAAATCTAGTGAATGAAGGTGATGCCATTGTTGCTGCCTCAAAGTGCTTAAAAATGGTAAATGTTGTGGGAGGGGAGCTGGACACAAATCATAATTAGGAAGATGATGAAGAGCCCATCCCTGAGTTCAATAAATTGACACTTCAAGAGCTTTTGGGAGAGGAAAGAAGAAACAACAAAAATCCTCAAGTGGACCCATGGGAAACTGAACTTGATATTAAAACTCTGGTCTGTCAAAAAACCACTTATCTCTTTTGTAGAGTTTATTAATGGACCACTGAATGATGTTCTAGAAATGGATAAAGATTATGGTTTTTTCAAAGTAGAACAGAAAACAAATTCTCTTTTATGACATGTTCCTTCATATTGAACGAACACTGTCACAAAAAATTGGGGATTATATGATGACAACAGAATTCGCATGTACAGTGAATGAAGAATTGCTCTTCTCTATAGTCTAGTTCAAGGACACCAGTTGAATCCATATTTGAGACTCAAAGTCAACATGATCATTTCATAGATGATGCACTTGTCTGGCTAGAGAGGAACGCTATGGAAAATCCCACAGACTTAAAGAAACAGTTGTATATGGGATTTGAAGGAGAATAAGGACTTGGTGAGGGTGGTGTTTCTGAAGAATTTTTTTCAGCTGGTTGTGGAGAAAATCTTCAATCTAAATATTGGTATGTTCACATATGATGGATCTACAAAATTATTTTAGTTTAATCCATCTTCTTTTGAAACTGAGAGTCAATTTATCTGATTGGCATAGTACTGGGTCTGGATAATTACAATAACTGTATCCTTGATGTTCATTTCCCCATTTCTGGTGTACAGGATGCTAATTGGGAGAAGAGGAACTTTTTGTGACTTGGGAGACTCCTACTCAGTTTTACAACAGAGCTTAAAAGACTTATTGGAATATGAAGGGAATGTGGAAGCTGATATGATAATCATTATATCACAGATCTTTTTGCTAATCCAATGATGTATTATCTAAAGGAAAATGGTGATAAAATTCCAATTACAAATGAAAACAGAAATTTATTAATCTCTAATTCTGACTACATTCTCAATAAATCAGTAGAAAAACAGTATAAAGCTTTTTGCAGAGATTTTCACATGGTGACCAATGAATGTCCCTTAAAGTGCTTATTCAGACAAGAAGAAATTGAATTGCTTATATGTGGAAGCCCAAATATAGATTCAGGTAGTAGAAGAAACTGGAGAACATGAGCAGTAGCTATACCAGGGACTCTATTGTGATTAGGGAATTCTGGAAAATCATTCATTCATTTACTGGTGATCAGAAAAGACTTTCTTGCAGTTTACAATGGAAACAAACAGAACACCTAAGATGATTATAGCCAAAAATGGCCCAGAGACACAAAGGCTACCTACATCTCATACATGCTTTAATATCCTTTTACTTCCAGAGCATTCAAACAAAGAAAAAATTAAAGAAAGATTGTTGAAGGCCATCATGTATGCCAAAGGACTTGGCATGCTGTAAAACAACAACAACAAAAAACAAAACAAGAAAAGAGAAAAAAAATTTAAAAATTTAATAACTATAACAAGAGGGATAAATTTGATGGTGATAATGTCCCAGTACAAAAAGACTGTAAGATAGTGAACATGTAGTCATCTGTGTCTCTTCCTCCCTTCTTCACTGGGGACATGTGGGCTGGAATAGCAGATTTCAGCTACATACAAGAACAAATCCTTTATTTTTTTTTCATGTGAAAGTGTTACATATTCTTTCACTTGTATGTATAGAGTGGTTTTTCCTGAATAGTTATTTTAAGGGTTAAGTCACTTTTGTTTATGTTTATTACTGCTTGAGGTTGAATCTTTTTATTTAAAATGTATGTGTTAACAAAACTACTCTCCCAAGGACAACATAGCCACCATTTGTAGACCATGTAAACTGTAAGTATGTGCTATTTTTTAAAATCTCTGTATCTAACTCAAATCAGGGTCCTTTTTTTTTTTTTTTAATAAACGGTTTGCTTTTTAAACTGGAAGTCTTGGAAATAGTGTGATGCACTTACTGCTCTTCTAATCCCCAAAGAGTTTTCTTTGCAAAATCTTGTGAATCAATAAAGATGGAAGGGAGGAAGAACTTGGAATGTTTTAACTGAAGTCCTCACAACTTTAATAACAGCACAACAAATTAAAAGCAACTCATGCCACAGTATGTTATATTTGTGTGTCCTGTAATGAACTGTTTCAGTTGCCAGTCCTCTTTCTTAGCATATGAAAGGACTGGGATTTTTGTTGTTCTTGTGGTTTTAAGTTTACTGGGGAAAATGCATTTGACCAAATGATATGGTAGTCAAGCCTATTGCAACAAGTAGGATGTTTGATGTTTACTATAAACAAAAAAGTAAAGTACACTTAAAATAAGCTTTTTATTACTTCACCTAGATTTTAAATAGACAACCCAAGTTCTTCCCTTTGTGTTGCCATCATCTTGTTTAATCAACTTTCTCCAGGCAAACCATCAGTGTTGCAGCATAACAGAAAGGATGGCTTCTGTGCCTTGTGCTGTTTGGTTGTACTGTAAGCAAACTTGGAAAAGAATGGAACTATTACTCTAAGAATAACATTGTACATCCCCAAAGGTTAAATCTGACTCCAAAAAATGTTAAAGATTACTTTTATGTACCACAGAAAAGTATAATAGGTGAAAACTACTGGATATTTAAAATAGTAGTTTCTCCTTTCCTAGTCTTCTTTGTCTGTGATTTTAACTTCTTTTAATGCATTGTAAAATAAATGGATTATGTTTTGTTTGTTTCTTTGGTACTGGGGATCAAATTGAACTCAGAACCTTGTGCTTGCGAGGCAGGCACCGGAACCACTGAGCTAAATCCCCAGTCCTGGATTATGTATTTTTAACTAAAAAAATTATTGGGATTTGTGCATATTTAGACCAATTTGGACAGAACTGACAACTTAATATTGAATCATCCAATTCATAAATGCAATGTATCTCTCCATTTAGTTAGATCTTTGGTTTCTAACATGAATGTTTTATAGTTTTCAGCATATATAATCTACACACTTTTGTTATATTTATACTTAAGCTTTTCATTTTTGTTGGGTGCTATTGTATGTGGGTATAGAATTCTGGGTCGACAGTTTTACTTTTTTCTTTTAACCCTGGCCTACTTGGTTTCTGGCAGGAAGTTCTTTGTCCTCTGTCTGCATGGAATGTACCTTTGTTCTCCAACAGCTTCCAGGGTTTTCTCTTTTGTCTTTGGTTTTCAGCTATCTGAATATGATATACCCTGGATTCTTTTAATGGTATTTGCCTTGGTTTGTGTTCTCTGAGCTCTTTGGATGTGTGATTGTTAGTAATTTTATAAAATTTTCCATCCATCATTTCTTATGCATTACTATTTCTGAAATTCTGACTATACATGTATTAGATCGCTCAATAGCCACAGCTCTTGGACGATCTGCATGCCCCCCCCCCTTATTGTTTCCTCTTTGTATTTCAGTTTGCTTCACCTCCACAGACCTACCGTTAAGGTCCCCGAATCTTTCTCCGGGGACCCCGTGGCAGCTGTCTTCTTATCTATGTTACTGCTTATCATTTCACTTTTATTTCATTTTCCTTCTAGTTGCTATCTGTTTGCAGAAACTTATTGTTTGCTCTTGTGTGCTGTCCTCCTTTTGCATCACAGTCTTTATCATACCTACTGCAATTATTTAAATGTGTTTCCAGACAGTCCCAATACATATCATATCTGAATCTGGTGGTTGTGATTGCTTTCTCCTGACAGTATTCTGCCTCGTCATTTCTGTTGCAGTCCTGAGCCATTGTAGAAGACAGCAGAAGCTGAAGCGACATTCCCTATCAGCTGTTCCATGGTACAGAGCCCAGTTGGAGCTTAATGTTGCTACAGTCATCCTCAAAACACAACTGAACCATCAAATCTCCCTGTCTAGTCCACTTTCAACTTTAAGTGTGGCCCTTGTGTGTATGTCTCAAAGAGGGTGTCTCTTCACCCTCCAGTTTCCCTCCTAGCAATGTTCCAGTGTACCTTGCCACGGTTGCTTGATGGCAAGTGGTGATACTGGGGATGCTGTATTTTTCAGTTGGCCCCATGGGCTCAGGTCCTGGGGGCCTGGCCTTTCTCAGTGTCCAAGGTTCTTGCCTCCCTAGAGTGAGATTCCCCTGCTTCAGTGATTTCTCCTGATGCCCCAGGCCCATACTAGGTGGATTTGTACCTTGGGCAGAGACTGCTGGTCCTCTCCAGACCCATACCAGAACAATGGTTTCTAGAAATCTTGCCAGTCATTTTTGTGAACATCCAATGGTATCTGTGGAGACCTGGGAGTGGGTGTGAATTTCCCTCCCATCTAAAGCCCCAAAGGTATATGCTCTTTCATAAGCCCACACTCAGTTTTTACTAATGTATTAACAGATGAATTCCCTTGTTGGTGTGCTACCTCACCTATCTCAGATGAGCTTATGTTCTGTTTCTCTGGGCAGGTAGGTGCCTGTCTTTCCTTTGATCTCAGGCTACTGGGTTGTCCTGTGACCTCAGCACTGACAGTTTCGAGGAAAGCCATGAGCTTTGGGGATGTTTGGTGCCTTTTGTTGCTGCTGCCTAAGGGTGGGTGGAGAAAGCTCTCTCTAGCTTTCTGTGTCCTGAGCAGAAGCTGAAATCAGCTCCTATGTCTGCTTTCCCGAGAATTTACAGGCTCCTTCACATTTGGCCCCTGCTACATTCTCCTGCATCCACATGCAACCCTTTCTAGCCCTCTGTACATTGGGATAGACTGGTCCCCAGGGCTGAAGACCCACCCATTCCCTCTGCTTGACTATGGTCAAGCCAAGATTAGGATCCTTTCTCAACATGGACACACTGGATCCTTTGGGTCATGTCCTGGAAGGGGTGGAGTGGAGTCTGGTGCTTCCATAGCCTCTCTGTGGCTCCGGCCTGGCCCTCCCTGTGGTTACCTCTATGCCTGTCCTTATGAATCCCAGGCATAGCCTAGAAGGTTCAGGACTCAAAGACCAAGCTAGACAGTCTACTGTGACATTGGGGTCTTTTCTGGCAGCCTGGCAGTTACAGTTTGGCTAGGGTGAAGGGTGGGGTGCCCCTTATTCCCTAGTGGAGAGCCAGGACCTGCCGCAGGATAAGGGTCATGGATTGTATCCTGATCTGGTACTGCCCAGGCAGCCTTGCCCTCCAACTCCCTTCTCCAGGGAATTCAACATGAAGTGGGACTCTGTAGGACAGAATAGCCTATGAGCGTCCAGAGACAAGGGAAGTGGCTTCACAGGGAGCTATGGGTGGCTGAGGCTTACGGAACCCTGGATCTGGTTCACCTACCCGTTATTTCTATGGAGGCTCTCACAGGGCAACTGCTACAGGATGCACAGCCACACTTCTGCCCCTCTGGCCCCTAGTCTCACCCCCTACACATCTGCACTTCTGCTCCCTAGTCCAGCCCAAGTCTAGGGTCTCTTCAGGAGACATGTGTAATAATCTTTCCAGACTGCTAGGAAGATGGTGCCAAAGTCTAAGTGGACTACACAGATGCGGTCACACCAGGGCCCCTGTCAGCCATAACCAATCCACCCACTTACTCTTATGGATCTTAACTTGGAGGCTCGGGTTGGACCCCTAGGAACAGAGGCAGGGTAGACACTCATGAAGGAGAGAACCATGGGCAAGGTGTGTTGACTCAGCCTGCTTTCTCAGGAGCTCTGGGTCCCAATCTGCAGTGGGTAGAGAAGCAGCCAGTTGGCCTTCTGCTTCCATGGCAGTCAATTCTGTGTCTCCCTGGGCACATACTCCATTAGCCAACAATAACTTTTTTAAATTATTATTTAATAAATTTTATTTTATAAGTACAACTCTTTAGAGAGCCTCTAGTTGTCAACACTCTTGGCAGTGTGGAGGGACAGGAACACTTTCCACATTGCAGGAGTTGGGTAGGACAAGGCCTATACCTTGTACACATAGATTTACTTGATCCATCCAGGATCACCCATCCAAGATCTCTCTGCAGGATCTGGTGGCTCCCAACCTCTGGGAACACTTGTTAATAAGCCAAATAGGAAGAACCATGGTCCCTCCCATTTCCACTGTGTTAATCCTGAGGTCCTGACTGGACCCACCACTCCCACCACCATTTTGGAAGGCTGAGCTACCACTGGAAAGCCCATTGCTACTACAGCATCTCTGTGCCCAGCTATAGTCTTTGCCAATTGCAGGAAAATCTGCATGGGGATTTCAAGGTCTACTGAAAGCCACTGAGAATAAACACATTTCCTTCTACCACTATTGTTTAGGTCATCATCCTTGCCTATATAATAACTCTTCTCTGACTTGTTGGGTAATTGGCACAATGGAAATAACCAGGTAGCAGCTGTATCTAGTGATATCTTGTGGTAGAAGTATCTCTGTCTGAGAATTAGGACACTATCAGAACCCAAATCTGCTAGACATAGAATCACAAATTGGGTGCACATTTCTCTCCACCCAAAGTAGATGACTAGGGACAGTACTCAAAGCTCTGCCTCCGGGGGCACCCTGTAACATCTCTTGGTTCATCACTGTTCTCTCCAGCTGAGCAGGCTGTGGTGTAGGAGCATCCCATCTTTGGCTTGATAACACTCCTGCTGACATATCATTGAGTCAGGCTCAGGCTCTTCTGTCAGTTGGTCACATCCCCAGGAGGGCTGAATAAGAGATGTCAGCCAACTTTAACAAAGGATGTAGCCCTTGTTTGTGTGGCTTTCCTGTGCTCTCTGCTTGTTCCTGATCTCAGCAATTTCCCTTTATTGCATGATGGCAAGCTGGTGGGCCTCGTGACCCGAAGAGTTGGTTCTAACAGAGCCTAGCTGCACATAGACCACCAGAAGAAATGACATTGGACAGAGGGGCCGGAAGCCATTTCAGTTATGGCAAATTCCGGGGGGGGCGGGGGTCACCCTATAAAAGCTGGGAACAAAGGGCCTATGGGTCCTCCAACTTTCTAGAACCTCTACCCCAAATCTTTCTAATCAGGGTAGCTTATCTATCTTCTTTCCTCCACCTTCTTTTTCTTCTTTACCAATAAAGTGTCATTTCGCTAAACTTTGTCCTTCTAGTGTTTTACTGGGGCTGAATTTATGATCTTGGTGGGCTGATTGGACAACAGAGCAGTGGTGCTTGTCCCCCAGATGCAACATTTTTGGTTCCCTAACCAGGAGCCATAATAAAGGTACCACATCTGGTCTAGCAGCTGCATTGGGAGCTACTCCTTGGCTGAGTTTGGGATCTATAGTCATCCATCATAATTTGGCCAATCTAAGAAAAGACCAGTATGGAGAAATGAGAAGAGATAGGATGGAGATCACTACCTCTGCATTCTCTAACTCTTTGAAAGAGGCCTGAATCTTTGCCATTTTCCTGGAAATGGCATCTTCTATTTTATATCTTTGTTGAATGTAGCATTTGTTAAGCTTTGACCTACATAATGAAACCATCATCCCACCAAAAGAGTAAACATACTCAACACCACCCAAGCTTTCTTGTGCCCCTTGGTCATGGTTTCCTCCTACCCTATACCCACAACCCTAGCTAACCACTGCCCTATTTATTTCACTTAAGAGTATTGCCTCAATGTGCATCCAGTTAGCTATAAGTGCCTCTAATTTCTCATTTTTATGGCTGAGTAGTACTCCATTTTATTAAAAAAACCACATCTTCTTTATCCAGTCTCCAGTTGATGGGCATTTGGGCTGTTTCCAAGTTTTAGCTATTACAAACTGTGCTG
>NW_004624767.1:15059919-15075977 GCF_000247695.1 Heterocephalus glaber | reverse complement strand
AATTCCGTCATGTTCCTCACTTCCTCCATTTTTTTAATCTGTATCTGCTCTAGATTTAGTAATCATGTCTTGCACTATGGGCACAATCTCTGCTGTTATCTGAGAAATTATTTCTGATTTCATTTTTTCCAGATCTTCTTTTGTTGCAAGTTCAGCGAATCCAGGTGGTTGAGTATCAGATTGTTCCATCTCATTTTCCTTTGGGTCTGCTTTAGGTGATCTGGAATTCTGGTTTTGAAACTTGTTTACATGTCTTCTCATTTCAAGGGCAGCGGTGTGCTGCTGGCACCTGCATGGCTCACCTCCTCAGTGTTGGGGGGGGGGGCTCTGCTCCTCAGTGCTTTTGGTGGTGGTATGGCAATCCAAAGGGTTCAGCTCCTCAGTCCTGGGGCGGGGGGGCTCTGCTCCTCGGCACTCAGGGTGGTCTATCCATTTTTTTCATTCATGAATTGGGCTTTTGGTGTCATTTCCTTTTGGTGCCTAACCCAAAATAACAAAAAATTTTCTTCCATATTTTTTCTAGAAATTTCATAGTTTTAGGTTTTATATTGGATTGCTAAAATTTCAAGTTAATTTTTGTGTGTGTTTTTTGGGTTTTTTTTTTTAACGTTTCCACATAAAAAAGCACACAAATATATAATCTTTATTTCAACTCACAAATACATTAGTTTGATATCAGAATTGTGAGGTACATTAGTGTTTACAGAAAACCGAAACATCTAAGGACACACATCTAATTTTATGCATTTATAATCCATTCAAAATCCTAAGTGCTTGTTTGAAAACTGCTGTCTCCTTGAGAATGGTTTTTTTTAAAAAAGCCAAAAAATTTTAATATCAATGACAACTTTCAGCTTTGAAGACCTCCAAACAGGTAACTTGTAAATCTTTATTTCTATTGTTTTCCTTGTTCTTTTTATATTTTTCTAATTCCTACTCCTCCCTCATTTCTTCCCCCCTCCCCTGTCCTCCTCCTTTCATTTGAACATTCTCTCTTTTTCCTAGTATCTATAAAACTGCCATTTTAAAAAAGACACATCAGGCATGATAGCCAACCCAGGTTACAATGAGAGGAAAAAGAAAAAAAAAGCATGGTGGTGTATAACTGTTTTAACACTTGGGAGGTTGAGTTCAAGGCCAGCCTGAACTATAGACACCCTGTGCCTCAGAAAAATAAGATCAAGAGACAAATGCAGACAAACACTATCAGAAAACAAAACAAAAACCTCAAAATAACCATTACCACTTTGCCAAGTCTCCCTAATTCAAGGAGCCCAAATAAAACCAGGTCATCTGCCAGAAGTCCAATATGGTTCCTCCTCCCCACCTAAAAGTTCCCTGGAATCTTCAGTGAATTCTAGAAAACAGAGGTTGTGGGTGCTGGAAAGCTCAAGTTAATTTTTGAATATGATGTGAGATGTGAGTCAGAGGCTTTTCTTTTGTTTTTGTTTTGCACAAGGAGATCCAATTGTTTTGGCACCATTTGTTGGAAAGATATGCTGTACTGAATTGCCTTTTCACCTTTGTCATGAACTGCTGACTTCATACATATGGGTCTATTTCTTGACTCTCTGATCTGTTCCATTGATTTATTTCCCTATTGTTATGCCAGCAGCACACTGTCTTGATAATTGTCCTTTTATAATAAGCCCTGAAATCAGGCAATGTTAGTCACTAAGTCTATTGTCTATTTCAGAGATGTTTTGGGTATTGCAGGGCCTTTTAACTTTAAAATCAGCTTGTCAATTTCTGCAAATGCCTGCTGGTGTGCTGATTATGATTCATTGAATCTATAGGTTCACTTATTAGAAACTGACATCTTAATTATTTTGAATCTTTAAATCTATGACCCAGTATATATCTCCATTTACTTATTATAGTTATCCTTCACCATCCACAAAGGGCTGGTCCCAAGATCCCTGTGATACCCAAATCTGCTGATGCTCAAGTCCCTCATATAAAATGACATAATATTTGCATATAACTTATGTGCATCCTCCTCCTGTATACGTTACACCATCTTTAGGTTACTTATAATACCTAATGCAATGTAAATGCTATGCAAATAGTATATTGTTTAAGGAATCATGACAAGAAAAACATCTGTGTGTGTTCTGTGATGAACATGCCAGTTTTTCTAATATTTTTGTTCTGCAGTTGGTTGAATGAACTGTTGGTTAAAACTGTGGATGTGGAACTCATGAGTGTGGAGGGCCAACTATAATGTTTATTTTCTTCTCAGGATTGTTTAATAGTTTTCAGTATAGCAGGTTTGAACATTTTTTTTTGTACCAGATTATGCTTCAGTATTTTACATTTTCTGATGCTATTTTAAGAGCTAATTTTTATTGTTTTGTGCATATTCTATTTGATTTTCTGTATAGATAATCATTTCACTTACAAATAAAAATAGTTTTTTTTCCATTTCAATCTGGATGTATATATTTCTTTATCTTATTATACTGAGTATAACAAAGCGGTTCTTGGTCTTATTTCCCATCTGAGGAAGAAATATTTCTGTCTTTCACCATTAAAAATGGTATTAGCTTTAGATTTTTTATGGCTACTCATCATTAGGTTGATGGAGCTCATTTCCTAATTATTTATTTATTTATTTCTCCCCATATTTTTAAAATAATCTCTAGATGATTTATAATACTTAATACAATGTGATTGCTATGTAAAGTTGTTATACTGTATTGTTTAGGATACATGTTCAGGGCTGGGAATGTAGATCAGTGGTGCAGTGCCTGCCTGGCAAGCACAATGCCCTGAGTTTGATTCCTGGCACTAAAAAAAAAAAGATATATGTTCATTAGAGATGCAATAGTTTTTCCAAATATGTTGAATCTACAGTTGTAGAAATGTGGAGAGCTAACTGCTCTTGCGCGCACACACACACACACGCACACACACACACACACCATATTGATTCTGTTTCTCTGGAGGACCCCAGCCAATGCAAGAATGTATAGAGAAGAGATGATAATATGCCTTTTTTTTTTTTTTTTTTTTTGTTTGGAAGTTTACATTGGTTACTTTTCAAATGCTAAACCAGACTTGTGGACTTGAACCCTACTTGGTCATGCTGTAGTATATTTTTAGGTTTGAATTGCTAAAGTTTTATTTTGAATTTTTTTGAATGCAATGGGTATTTATTCCTGCTTTCAAAGGCATAGATAAGAAACCTTAGGTTCAAAGGTAGTGAATAACAAGAGAAAATTCTAGTTATGACACAGATGCAGCCTCCCATAGTGTACTCATTTGGCTCAGGTACTCTAGGAATAAGAATTCTCAGAATTACACAGCACAAGATAAGTTGTCTGGATACCACACTTTCAGAAGAATAAAAATATAATCAAGAATAAAGGGTTTTATATCTTAACAATGAGATAAGAATATAAGAAGCATTCCAAATGTGCCAGTTTTCTTAACCAAATAGACACATTTTTTTATTACTTCCTCAATGTCTCTTTATTTTCTATCTTTTTTAGAGGAAGACAAAACTTTTTTTTTAGAGGAAGTTAAAACTTTCAGCTTAGCATGTATGAGATCCTAGGTTTGAGTCCCAGCACCACTGAAAACTTTTCTCCTCACGGATAACAACTTTCCCTCTAAGGTAAATACAGAGGGACTTTAGAAAAGAATGCATTTATACTCTGTGAGGACATTATTATGAGAATTAAATGCAGGAATGAAAAACCAGAGAAATGGGCAAAATCTCAGATCAACCTTTTCCTCTAAGTATCTGCTTCTTATTGTAGAAATAGTGCTTTCATCACCACATTCAGCATTCACTTTTCTTCCTGTAACTTTCTGCCCTTTTGATAAGAAATATTCTGCGGTACCAACGGTCATCAGGTGACATTTGCATTAAGTTCTTTAAAGGGCTACTTCAGAATCAGCCTTTGTGCTGTAGCAATCCAAGTAGTCAAAACTATTAAAAAGGCAAGTCAATATACTGGAGTCTGATGGTTACTTTTTGTTTGTCAGACACTTTTTTTCTTTAGACACTTTTCTGCATCAGCTCTTTCAATATCTTCCCTGCTGAATCTTTTCCAAGATGCTGGCAGCTAAAGTGTTAGCCTCTAGTAGCACCCTGTCCTGCTATCCACTAGTTGTTTTTACCACCTCTTCCCTAAATGTTAGTTCCCTTTCTTTCCAACCCAAATCTAGGCAGCATCCTTAAAAGCTGAAGTTGGGAAATACTGATGTTTTTCACTCTTTCAGCCTCTTAGGAGGAAGTGATGTGACACATACTTGCAATGCCATTAGGAAATACTGGCAAGCTCTAATCTTTTCAATAATTAAGGCCTAGAAACATCAAAAGCCTGAAGTTCACAACCTTCTAAAATGGAAGAAATGGAGGAATCTTCAAATTTGGTGGAATACTGAACTTCCTTATATTATTCCTTGACATATTAAGAAAAAACTGACATAATCTCCCTTTCTAGTGTAGTCAGTCTTGAAATTCTGGTTTCACATGTCCTCAGAAAAAAGCAATTGTAGTGGTATGTTAGGTAATCTTTCAACACCCTTAGATCTTATTTCCACTAGTGAATTTCATTCTAAGGATATTGTTAAATGACACTTACTGAATATTTCCTTCTTCTAGATATATCCAGCTCAGAAATCCTTACAGGCATCTGATTTGAGAGGAAATTCCACAATTGCTCCAGTAAATATTTCTTGTATTCGTTAGCAATCCTCTGAACATCAAGGTGGAAAGCTTTTCATAGACCTTTATCACACATTTTAGACTCCTTTTTTAGTTCTTATTTTAGGGTTATTTTGAATTTTTACATCTATTTTGATGATAGCTTTTGGCCATAGTTTTCTTTTCTCGTGATTCCTTTGTATGGTTTTGGTATCAGAATAAACTGTTCTCATAAAAATTATTGGAAATTGTTCCCTTCTCTTCAATTTCTGGAGAAGTTTGAGGAGAATTGGTATGACTCTTTAAATGTTTGATAGGATTCACCAGCTATGACAGTTAATATTGACTGTCAACTCAGTTGGCTTGCAAGGCACCTAAGAGATTAGCAAAGCACATTTTTGAATGTATTTTAGTGGGTCATGAGGTTGTGGCCTTTGGGATTATATCTGGTCTCTGGCTTCTTCCTCTTGGGCTCTTTCCCCTCTATCCAATTCCCCAGGATGACATGAGTTGAACAAGTTTTCTCTGCCATGTCCTACTGCCATGATGTTTCTGCTTTGGAGCCAGCTGACTATGGACTAAAACCTCTCAAACTATGAAACTAAATAAACCGCTCCTCTTTTAAGATGCTTTTATTGGGTAATTGATCACAGAGATGAAAATCTGCTTAACGCACCAGTAAAGCCTTGAGATTTTGTAAATAGGTTTTTACTTACAAATTGAATTTACACACACACAGGCCTCCCCCACAGTTATCCAGGTGTACCAGTCAGTGCTTACTAGAGAAACAGGTATAATACAAGATATACAAATACATAAAAATTTACAAGATTTGCTCACAATGGCCACCCACAGAATTGGGTGTGGAGGAGTGCAAAAGGTCTGTCTGTGCACTGAGGATCCAAAGGATACAGTCCAAGGCCTGGAGCTCTGGATAGTGTCCTGTGTGAGCCCATATGAGGAGTGCGAAAGGTCTGTGGTAGAAGGCTGAAGGATCAGTGCTGGAAGCTGAAGAGTCTGCACCGGAAGTTAGGAGATGAGGTCGAAGTTGAAAGTAAAGACTAGAGCTCCTCCGAAGAAGAAGACAAAATCAAGCCTTCCTGCTTCACTTCCTTTTTATACCATTCTCATGATAATCCTCCCTAGAGTGGGTCCTCCACACTCAGAACAATGCTGAGCCAATTTAGGTGGGTGTTTCTTTCCCCCACCCCAGCTTAAATTCTTTTATTGGTACATTTTAGGTATACAATACATTTACATTCATCATTGGGATCTTGTACCCCTCCACCCCTCCCTATTAGGTAGGCGTTTCTTACTGACGTTGACACAATCAAGGAACTATCATGCCAGGTTATCTATTTTCTTGAATAAATTTAATAAATTTTTTTTTTGGTGAATTTGTCCATTTCATCAAAGCTGTCAAATTTATTGGCACTGTTCACTTTATTTTGGCTCATAGTCCTGGAGGTCTAAGGTCAAGCGGTCACGCCTGGTGATGGCTTTCTTGCTGGCAAAGTCCTGAGGTGGCTCAGGATATCAGACGGCAAGAAGCAAAGAGCACATACACATGTGTTTTTCTGCTGCCCCACCCCACCCGCCTTCTAATTTAGCCACTGGGATGCAACCATAAGACTCCATCCCTGTGACTTTATCTAATCCTAATCCCTCCCAGAGGCCCCATTTCTAATCAACAGTCAGATTAAGCTTCTACCTTCTTAATCCTTTGCAATGGGATTAAACTCCAACACCTGAAGCCCTGGGGGACACTCAGATCAGGTCCAGACCATAGAAATAGGATGTTTGCATTTGGAAAAATTTTGACTACTACTACTCTTTTTAATTTTAATTTTTTTCCCCCCCATTAAGTTTATTGGTACATTTTAAGTATAAAATACAGTTACATTCATCACTGGGATCTTGTACCATTACATGAGTCTCTTGGTTCTTATTTCTTTCCCCCTTCCCTTGCCCTCCCTTCACCCCCTCCACCCTTCCCTATTTGCAAAGACCTTGTTTCCATTTTTTCCCCTCTTCTCATATTTTTTTCTTTCCCTTTTTTCCCTTCCCCTTCCCCTACCCCTCCCTATTCCCCTGCTCTTTTAGACCTTTTCTTCCTGTTTAACTTTAATTTTTAGAGCAGATTTATATATTTATTTATTTTTTAAGAATAGGAAAATTTATTGGAGAATAGGAATAGGGAATAAGAATGGGAATCCCTAAGGGGCCGGGGATTTAGCTCAGTGGTTCCGCAGCCTGCCTTGCAAGCACAAGGACCAGAGTTTGATCCCCAGTACCAAAAAAAAAAAAAGAGAGAGAGAAAGGAGGGGGAATTTATTTAAACACCCATCCAGGCCACTCCCACAGTGACACACCAAGCTTCACCTCCCAACATCACACCCAGGCTGGCTTTACTAAGTAGAAGTCTGTACTTCTGAGCTCATTTATCACCTCCATGCCTGCCACCAAGGCCACTTTGTTTTCAAGCTCACTGGGTGATGACAAGGGTGTCTGGGGAAAGAAGTTGATTTCTATCCATGGAACAGGTCATCTTGTCCACTTGATTACTAAAGTCCTTCTCTGCTGAGGTCATCCTTTGATGTTCATGTGCATGGGATACAAATATCTTCACGCCATTCACCCATTCAGAGAGCTCTATCTACATATCTCTTCCCTAAATGTTTTTTGTGACCAGTTCTCCAGTCATGTTTTTTCCAATTCTCTAACCATCCAGCTGGACTATCGGCTACAGCCTTTGAATTAGTATATAATCACAAATCTGTGCACTTTTCCTTCCAACCACTGTACAAAGCTCTGGCCACTGGGAAGATCACTACTCTCTCCAGGTACGTCTCAGAGAGGACTTAGTTCTTCAGCTGACCATTTCCAGTGATGCCTGCTTATCATGAAGAACCCCCTGTAACTCAGGCACAGGTTTTCTCTTCCTCTGTCCACTGGTCTTAGGGATCTAACTCCTCATGAGGCCTCAGGGGTAGGCTAGGAGAGAAAAGGCAGTGAGACAGGAGAAGGGACCATGGGCTTTTAGGCCAGCTTTTCATGTAACTTGGGCCTTCAGAGGGTCCTCAGGCCCAATCACTTATATACCTCTTCCATTTGATGATATATTGTTGTTGTGCACATCTGACTTTATGACCCAGTGGGTCAGATAATACCTAGTTCATGATTGACTTCCCATGACCCATGGTATCCTATGGTCAAGGCTTCAGTTTTCACTAAGGCCTAATAGTAGGACACAGGCTGTCTCTCACAGGAAGAGTAGTTGACTGCAGATGACAGCAGGTCCTTGCTCCAAAATCCTAAGGGACTCTGTTGTGATGATCTATGGGGCTCTGCCAGAGGCTTCAAACACCATCCCTATCTGTCACTGACACCTCAAATACCATTGGATCTGCTAGATGATATGTCCAAGTGACAGAGCAGTATGCAAAGCAGCCTGGATCTATGTAGAACCTGTTCTTATTCTAGACACCACTCAAAACCAGCAGATATTTAAGGAGCTCAGTAAATAGGATGGAATAACACACCTAAGTGAATAATGTGTTGTCCTCCAAATCTAAGTAGACCCATTCAGAATTGTACCTCTTTCCTTGTAGGAAGAACCAGATACAATAACTTATCCTTTACCTTAGAATGGATATCTCTGCATGTCCCACACCACTGGACTCCAAAAATCTCTCTGAGGTAGAGGGCCCTTGAGTTTTAGATAGATTTCATTTCCTAGCTCTGATATGCAAATATCTTACCTATTAGTCTAGAGTAGTTGCTACTTCTTGCCACTTGGTGCAATCAGTATTAGGTCACCAATCCAACAGAATAATGTGATATCTTGTGGAAAGGAAAAGTGATCAAGGTTCCTGTGAATTATTGTGACACACAGCTGGAGAGTTGACATGGACCCCAGGAAGGACAGTGCAGGGGTATTGCTAACCTTGCTAGGTGAAGGCAAACTGCTTCTGCTGGGCCTTATGGACAGGGATAGAGAAAAGACATTTGTCTGATCATTACCTGCATAGTAGGAGATGTGTGCATTTTCTCAAACAAGGAAGCCACATATGGTACAGCAGCCACAACTGGAGTCATGCCTAGTTAGGCATACAAAAACCCATTGACAAGATCTGATCACTTCCTTTTACCCAATGCAAAGTTATTCTGTAAATGACCATACAGCCCTATGGGGAAAGCCAGAGGAACTATTGGTAGCCTATCTTTTCTGTAGTATAATGGACTCCTCAAGTGAACCAGCCTCCCCTTCACTCAGGGCTTCTGGGTCTATAAAATAACTCTATGAATTAATTTAGGCCATAATTCTCTGTTTATGTGATTCAAGTTATATTTGTGTTATGGTCTAGGTCTAAAATATCCCCCTAAATTCTCATATGTTTAGAAGGTGATCATGAGGGTGCTATTCTCATGGGGAGACTAATCCATTGATGAGTTCATGGCTGAATGTGCCGTTAGGAGGTGGGGCTTGGTCCAAAACAGTGGGTCTCTGGGGGTGTGATCTGAAGGGTGTATTCTTGTCCTGGCCAACCCCTCTTCCTGGCTGCCATGGGTTGAGCAGTTTTGCTCCATCATGCCCCTCTACCATGCCCTCTGTCTTGGGGCCAACCAACCACTGAATCCTTTGACACATGAGCCAAAATAAAACTCTCCTCCTTTAATTTACAGGTGTCAGGTATTTTGCTTCTTCTGCCATTATCCTGCACCCTTGATATCCAATCCCATATGTGTTCCCTTAATCTTCACAAGTTAGAAAACTCAAATAGTTCCCTTGACAGGTAGCACACTTCCTCATGGTTTGCACTCTACCTCATTTCCTGAGTCTAATTGTAGGTCTAGAAGCAAAGAGGGGCCTGGGGTGGTGCTGCGAAGGATCTGTCTCATCCTGGCAGCTGCTTCCAGGAAGACCACCAGCACTTTCTCAAGCAATGCAGGGCTCACCCTCAGGTGAAAATAGAGATACTCAGATCATAGGTGGGAAGGCTACTTCCACCAACAAAGAAGACTCATCAGAACTTAGGGGCTCAGTGTCCCCAGTCTCATCAGGATCTTCCCACATGCTCTTGTCTCAAATTTAAGGATACGACTCCTTCATGCCAGATGCACTCATTACACTAGCACACACCCCACAAGGCTGGGAGCTCAGCCAAGTGCATGGTGAGGTATTTGGTTGATTTGCAGCAATTTCAGCCCTGTGGCTATGGAAGAGATTTTCTTTCAGGGCATGTATTAATTAGCTTTTCATTGCTGGTGCAAGGTACTTGACACACATAACTTAAAAGAGTAAGATTTATTTTGACTCACAGTTTCAGAGGTCTCAGTCCATGGCCAGCTGGCTCCAGGTCAGAAATACAGTGGAGGGTGTTGCAGAGCAAAGTTGCTCACTTCATGGCAGCCAGAAAGCAAAAAGAGCAAGGAAGAGCCCAAGAAAAGATACCCCTTCAAAGGCATGCTCCTTGTGAGCTACTTCCTCCAACTTGACCCCACCTCCTAATAGCTCATAACTATCATCTCATCAGTGGGTTAATGCATTAATTAGATCAGTGCCCCCAAAATGAAATCACCTCTCTCGGCATCTCTTAATCCAATCAAATTGACAATGAAGATTAATCATTACAAGTCCACTCCTTGTCAATTTGATACCTAAACCTTTGATACCTTTTCATATATTCCTATCTTCTTTAATTTCTTTAACCCATGTATTATACAGATCTTTCATCTCCTTTGTAAAATTTATTCCTTTTTGAAAATATTATAATATTGTTTTCTTATGGATAGTTCATTGTTACGGTATAGATGTGCAACTGATTTTGTGTGTTGATTTTATATCCTGTAACTTTACTGACTTCATTGACTAGTTATAACAGTTTTCTGGCTTTAGGGTTTTGTATGTATATGATCATGGCATCTTTGATCTTTGTTAGTAGAGGCAATTTCACATGTTCCTTTCTGGTTTGGGTGCCTTTTTCTTTTCTTTTTTTTTTTTTTTGCCTACATGCTTTGGCCAGGACTTCCAGTACAGATTTGAACAGAAGTAGTGAGAATGGATATCCTTATCTTGTCCCTGATATGATGTTTTATGTGGGCTTATCATATGTGCTGTTATTGGGTGACAGTACACTCTTTGTATACCTAATTTTTTGAGAATTTTAATCATGAAGGAAAGATGAAGTTTGTCAAATGATTTTTTTGCACCGTTGAAATGATCATATTTTGAGCCTTCATTCTTTTATGACGTGTATTACATTCATGGGTTTGTGTATATTGAACCACCCTTGTGTTGCAGAGATAAATCCCATTTGCTCTTTCTGCAGAATCCTTCTAATGTGCTGTTGGGGTCACTATATTTGTATTTTGTTGAGAATTTTGCATCTATGTTCATCTGAGATCATGACCTGTAACTTTCTTTTGTCATAATGTACTTGCCTATCTTTAGTATCAGGGTAATGCCTGCCTTTAAAATGAGCTTGGAAGTGTATCAAAACTTTTATTTTTTGGAAGAATTTGAAAAGGGTGATGTTGAATCATCTTTAAATGTTTGGTAGAATTCACCAGCAAAACCATGAAGTCCTGAGTATTTCTTTGATAGAAGAATTTGACTACTGATTCAGTCTCTTTACTTGTTATTACTGTGTTTTCATGTCCTGTGTCTTTATGATGTATTCTTGGCAGGTTGTAAGTTTCAAGGGATTTGTCGATTTTTTTCTAGCTTATCCACTTCGTTGGCACATAATTGTTCATATTAGTCCTTTATGATCCTTTGTTCCTAATTTTAATCTCTCTCTCTCTCTCCCCCCTCTGCTGTCTCTCCCTCTATCTCTTAGAAAATGTTTATAATACTGTTTATCTTTCTTAAAAATAATTCTTGATTTCATTGATTTTTTTAAATCTTGTTTTTCTGGGCTCTATTTATCTTTAAACTTTGTTATTTCCCTATTGTTATTATATTACTGTCAGTTTCTGCCTTCAGATCTGTTAATTTTTGCTTTATATTATTTGGTTTGCCAATGTTGGGTGAATATACATTTATAATTGTTATATCTGCTTGTTAAATTGACCCCTTATTTATATATTGATGTTTATTCTTGTTAGAGCTGTTGACTTAGAGTCTATTTTGCCTGATTAAGTATAGCTACCCTTGCTCTCTTTTGGTTTTTATTTGTATATCATATATTTTTTCATCTTCTCACCTGCAGTCTGTATCAGTCAGTGCTTACTAGAGAAATAGATTTAATGCAAGATGTACAGACATATACAATGGTTTACAGTGGCTGCCCACAGAGTCAGATGTGGAAAAGTACAAAAGGGCCATCTGTGTGCTGGAGATCTGAAGGATCCGGTCAAAGGCCTAGAGCTCATTGTAGTGTCCTGTGCAAGTCTGTATCAGGAGCCAAAGGATCTGTGATGGAAGGCTGAAGGATCTGTGCTGGAGGCTGAAGAGTCTGCACTAGAAGGCTAGAAAATCTGTGCTGGAAGCCAGGAGACAACATCCAAGGTGAAAGTGAAGACTGGCACTCCTCCAAAGAAAAGAAAGTGAGCCTTCCTTCTTCATTTCCCTTTTATTCCATTCAGGTGGCAAGCCTATTGATTCTTGTCACTCACACCCAAGGTGGGTGTTCTGTTTTCAGTAAATTCCTTCAGCTACACTCAGGACTTTGCTGGTCCAATTTAGTTGGACATTTCTTACCCAAGTTGATGCAATCAGTTAATATCACATAATCTCTGGGTATCCTTAAAGCTTAAGTGAATCTATTGTAAGCAACATATAATTTGGTCTTATTTTTTAGGTGCTGTTTTATTGACACATAACAATTGTGCATGTTTATGAGGTACAGTATACTTCACACATGTATCCAGTGTCTAATGATCAGAGTAATTGGTGTATCTATCACTTTAAATATTTCTCATTTTTATGCAGAAAATATTCAAACTTCTCTGTACTATTTTGAAACACACAATTAGTTTTTGTTAACCATAGTGGCCATACTTGGATCTTTGTTATGGCTTGTATCTAGGTGTCCCCTCAAAGCCTCATGTAGTCATAGGTTAGGCTTCTTGGAGGTGGCTGGATTTAGGGTGTGTAAATGTGGATTAAGGCTGTGATACTGAGGTTAAGGGTGTGTGGTATTGGATTAGCCAACTAATTGATTTAGTAAACCAATTAGTAAATCAGGTGGGGTAATAGGAAGCCCCACCTTGGGTGTCTGTGGCACCACCCAAAATACTTGTGGCCTGGATGGGATAAAAAGGTCAAGGAAAGCTTGCTGATGCTGCTTGCTGTCTTCTGCCTGCCACACCATGAACTGTTTCTCCTCTGTGGTGCACCCTCTGCAGTGACACCCTGCCTTGGAGCCAGCTGACTTTGGACTGAAAACTCTACAAACTGTGAGTTAAAATAAACCTTTCCTCCTTTAACTTCAAGTGTCAAGTATTTTGTCTCAACAATGAGAAAAGTAACTAAGAAAATCTTGTTTTTTGTTTTGTTTTGTTCTGTCTTAATCCATTCAACCACTGTTGTCTTTTGATTGGAGAATTTACTTCATTTAAAGTAATTATTAGTAGGTAAAGATCAACTATTGCCATTTTGTTGTTCTCTGGATAGTTATAGATCCTTTATTACTTTCTGTCTGTCTTCTTGTCTATTTTTGTGACTTGATGATTTTCGGGTGTGGTATACTTTGCCCATATATTTTGTGTACTACTATAGGTTTTTGCTTTGTGATTATCTTGAAGTTCACATAAAACATAAAAATCTATCTTAAGTGGATAACAACTTAACTTCAATGCCACACTAGAACTGTACTCCTGCTCCCTCCACATTTCATGTATTTGGTGGTACCTGGTAATAGAGTCTATGGCCATTCTTCCCTTTTTCAGCCTATCCCAACCACTTAGCCACACTGGTCTCTTCAGCATCCTGGGTAGGGTCTGAAAGAAGTGGGCCTCTTGGGCAGTGTTCTGCATGGCTGAGGAGCTTCAGGCACAGCAAATTTTTGTTGGTGTGGAGCCATGCATCTGTGAGGGAAGGATGAGGCCAGTAAAATGACACTGTCCTCCTTATCCTCTTCAATGCATCTGTTCTCAGATGTTTGGCTCTAACAGTATGGAAGAATTTCTCTGCTGAACTCCCAGAAAGGTACTCTCACCCATAGGAAGTTGGAGGATGATAGTAGAAAACTTCTACTTTGCCATTTTGCTGACCTCACACCTGTTAGCACCAGCCAACTGCCACATGCTATGCTGGGTCAGATCAATGAAATCTGGGCACCAGATGCCCCTGTGGTAATCACTAGCACTGCTAACATACTTGGAGAGCTAATATCCTCTGCACTAAAAGAGTAGAGGGGAAGGGGAGATTAGTCAGGGAGAGAAGGAAAAAAAGAAGGAAGAAGAGAAAGAAGCACAAGGGGAGACAAAGTCAAATTCTTCTGCTTCAACAGATGTGGTCATATGTTTTTCTTTAATTTGTTATGTGTGCATTACACTGTTTTTTATTATTTATTTATTTATTAAGAGAATAGGACAAAATATGTTTAATTTCATCAGACTGTTATTATGTTAAAAGTAACCATTCCCTACTTAGAACATCCTTATTTTATTTTTATTTTTTAAAAATGTTTTATTAGTAGGTATATACAGTACATGATGATTACATTCATCATGGGGAATTGGTATACATACATAGCACATTTCAATTATTTTTCCCCTGGTTCCTCTTTCTCCTCCACCCTCCCTTGTTCCCCTTCCCATTTGAACATTTTCTCCCTACTTCCCAGTATCTATCATCTATTTTGGTCCTTATTTGTGCTTTTGGTTATTCGTATAAGAGAAACAATGTGATATTAAAACATGTCTGTCTGATGTATTTTACTTAAAAGTATGGTCTCTAGGTGCACATATTTATCTAAAAATGTCTCAAATTTATCCTTCTTTATGGCAAAGTAGTGCTCCATTATATATAAAAACCACATTTTCTTTATCCATTCATCTGTTGATGGGCATCTGAGCTGTTTCCAAAATTTAGCTGTTACAAATTGTGCTGCTATACACGTGGGTGTGCATATATCATTGTGGTATGATGTTTTTAAATCTTTTGAGAAGATACCAAGAACAGGATTAGCTGGGTCAATTGAAACCTCTAGTTTCAGTTTTTTGAGGAATCTCCATATCGATTTCCATATTAATTGCTTTTTTATAAAATGCTGAATCACCTTGTATATCTAGAAAAAAATCCTACTTAGTTCAATTCACTTTGCTAAATTTTGGACCTATATTCATGAGGGATATTGATCTGTATGTTCTTCTTCCTATGTTTTTAAATGAGTTTTTATGTGTTAGAAAGTGTTGCCTCTACTTTGATGTTTTTGAAGAGATTGTAGAGAATTTGGTATCATTTCTTCCTTAAATTTTTTGGCAGGATTCAGTGCTGAAATCAGTTGGGGCTGGTAATTTCTTTATAAAAAGGCTATTATTGGTTGTTTCTGTAATAGATGCAGTTATTCAGATTGTATATTTCTTGTGTGAGTTTTGGTAATTTGTGTCTTTCAAGAAATTGGTCCATTTCATCTAAATTATGAAACATGGGTATAAAGGTATTTATAGAATTCCTTTAATATGCTTTTTATTTTTTTAAGTCATGGTCTCACTGTGAAGTTCAGGCTGGCCTTGAACTCACTATGTAGCTATTATGGCTTGTATTGAGATGTCCTCCACAAAGCCTCATGCACTCATAGGTGGGGCTTTGGGGAGAGACTGGATAACAGGTGTATGATACTGGATTAGTCCACTGATTGGTTTAGCATAGTTCTAGGTGTGGGTGATGGATTAACTGAAGAGAGAAGACCAACATGGGTGTAGGTGGCATCAACCAATAGGCTTGCAGCCTGGATGGAATAAAAAAAGGAAACAAAGCTTGTTGCCTGTCATGCCATGAACTGTTTCTCCTTTGCCATGCCACTGTCTTGGAATCAGCCAACTATGGACTGAAACCTCTACAAATGTGAGCTAAAATGAACCTTTTCTCCTTTAATTTATGGGTTTTGGGTAATTTGTTCCAGCAATGTAAAAATAACTAAGACAGTAGCCTAGGCTGGCCTTGAACTCATGGCAATCCTGCCTCCCAAGTGTTGGGATTACAAGCAAGTGTCATTATGCCCACTTTATTTTGTTTTTAATATTTATAGGATTAGTAGTGATGACCCTCTTTCATTTCCAAGATTGATGATTTGTGTCCTTTTTGTTGTTGTTGTTGTTGTTAGCCTGGCTAGATATTTATCAATTTTATTAATATACCTGCTTCTGATTATGTTGATTTTTCTCTTTATTTCCTATTTTCTATTTCACTGACTTCTTCTCTAATTTATATTCGGTTTTTCCTCTGTTT